>CANYBF010330251.1:0-12547 GCA_948192965.1 Dalechampia spathulata
AACATAAATATCACAAATAGCACACAATAGCAATTTAAATCATTGTTATGACAATAGAAACAATACAAAATCAATGAAAAGGAATCAAATTACCTCTTGTAGATTCTCCAAAAGTCAAGGGATGATGAAAGCAATCAAAATATTCTAATTAATTAACCTAAGTCTATTGATTTAGTGCCAATTAATTAATACTAAGGGTTTAGGATTGATGGAATTAAGTTTTTGGAGTCTCTAATCACGTTTGACGGCTGACGGCTGCCTCTAGGGATTAGGGTTTTTGTCTAGAAGTCCCAACCCCTTGCCAAATGGCAAAACTAGGGTTTAATGTGTCTGCCCTAAAGAACATATGTGATCGAGTATGATGTCTATATTCATACTCGATCGACTATGTTCAAACCCTAAAACATAGTTGATCGACTATGAAAGATATCCTAGGCCCTAAAACATAAGCTAAGGCCAAAAAACATATGCACACGCACCAAAAGCATATGCACATGTCCGAAAGGCACCCTGGAACGGCCAAAGTTGGCCCAGAACGGCCTAGAAGCCCTAAACCAACTTGGATTGGCCTGAAGCTAACCCAAACTGACCCAGAAGCATTCCTAAATCGATTCGGATCAAGCCGGTCCAAAATGAGGGTGCGACAAGTATATAATGAATTCCTACGGGAAAATGAATGGAAAGGAAAATGACATAAAATGAAAAGAAAGGAAATGAATGTTAAATAGGTTCTAGTTTATTGAACCACAATAATGATATAAAATGAAAAGTAAGACCCAGTACCAAACACGCATATGAAATGGCCCAGTATATTAAAGGGAAAATGAAATGAAATGATATAGGAAAAATAAGAGGAAGAATGCATATCATGAATGCATTCTCATAATTATACATTGTCATTCACATATCATGAAAGTTCAGTGGATGAATGATGAAAGCAATATGAGTGCACATGTATAAATGATACAAAAACATGAGGGCATTCTCATAAAGATGATTAAATGATATTATATAAGAAACAAAGGAAAGAACATGGTTAATTGATATTCATAATACATTCCACATTTGCATTATTACATAATGAATTATATACAACAAATGGAGCTTATGCTCACTAATAAGAAGGATCATGATTATGGAATGATGTATGCACTAGAATCGTGCCTATATGGATATGTACCTTGAATAGTGAAATATAGTATGGTATGATGGATAATGATATTAAGGCATTTATAAATAGACATTGATAGCATTAATGCAATGGATATATTTATTATATACAATTATTGGATTTTATGCTTATAAACAGTAAATATATGATGAAATCATTGATACCATTTATATGATAAATATTAATAGAAATAATCTTATGAATTACTAAAAGAAAGTAATGCATGACATAATGAGGATATGATATTTTAATGATGATAATATGATATTCTATGATAAGGATGATATTTAAATAATGATGATATGATAAATTATGACACATATTAGTAATTATAAGAGTTAATTATAGACTGAAAATAATTAGGGCAATGATGATATAAGATTTAAACATATGCTCAAGCATTATAGATTATCGAGAACATTATGATGAAATAATGTTATATGATTACAGTTTTCTAAAGTTGATAACTTGAGGATAAAAATATTATAGATAACTTAATTACTGACGAATGAGTTCTGCTTATTAGTAGCATTGATATACTGAAGAAATATAGTATGATATAGACAAGTTGGTAATTTTTATGATTATATAATATGAATTTATTAGGGAAATATTTTACAGTAATGAAATAGTGGATATTAGTATATAATAATTAATCAATTATACACGTTTCAAGATTACTTTGCTTAAAAAGTAATTCTGAAAGAATTATTGATTTAAGGAAGATAAGTAATGAGTAACATGACAAAGAAAATTGATATAGTATTGTTTTAATTTTTAAATCTGTTATATATATATATGTAACATATGTTTTATTATATTCATGATTATAGCACCACTGAGTGAAATACTCAGCGTTCATCATTTGATGAACGCAGGTTAATGGATGATTGGATTACACAGATCTTAAGACATCAATTCAGCATGACTCTCTTTTATGGTGAGGACTTGGATCAGTTTAAGGTTGTTTAATAAAATAATGTTCAAGGTAGTAAATGCAAGTATGTAATGTGAGATTAATATTCTAATATGTTTCCGCAAACTTAAAATATAACATGAGTGTTATATATATAAAATTTTACATCCCTTGTAAGATAATCAATGGTTTTCATTTATTAAAGATCATTAATTATTCTACGAGAGCATGTTACATCGTAGAAAGGCTGTTACACCCCAGCCCATACCTGGGGTAACATGCTCCCGTAGCATACGTAACGACCTCCCTTAAAGAAAACCACTACGTATCCTACCAGGGATACGTCTAAAACCGAGTATTAGAATTCGTAAGGGTACACAATCTAATATCTAGTGGTGAGGGCAAGGGTAGCGTGGCATACATCCAAACAGGCATGCATTATTCCTTAATAATATACATTCATTCATTCATACAGTTTGTTATAGCTCATAGATATAATTACAACAAAACGATACATACACGGGTTTTCACTCTGTACTTAACAAACTCACCACTAAAAACACAATGCTAACTACTACTGCCGCTATGACTAATAGAAGCTAAGTGATACAAAAAGGAATGAAGATTGCCAACAGCTCTACAACCACCTAGAGAATGCCTTCTCAGCTGACGACCTCTACCGTCTCTCCTGCTGCTCCCCCGAGGGCTCGGAACCTACGTTCATCAAATGATAAACGCTGAGTATAAAACTCAGTGGTGCTAAGAAAACATAGATAAACATACATATTCAAGGTAGCATAAATACAATTTCGATAACTGTAATGGAATGCAAACATGCCTCACACTCTCTCTTATTTTCATTCTCATAACCCTCTTCTTTTCTTATCGTTGTGCACATTCCTTTTGCACATACTGGGTCCCTGTATGTACCGGTACTCATCTCCCGAAGGAGGGCATTTAACTGTATGGTGCGATGCACCCCTTTTTCCTACTGTATGTCTTGAGACTCATCTCCCATTGGGAGGGTATTAATCTATTTGATCCCTTGGCGGAATCCCATTAACATGATTGACCCAGCATGCCCAGAGCTTAGCTCTGCACTCATCACTCTCCTTCCTATTCTCTCTCATCTGTCCATTCCCCTCTCTCAATGCATGTTTTCATGGTATAAGCATCATTTCAACACATATAACCATCAAACAAGTCACAGAAGCATCGTTAAGAACATAGTAGAAAGAATTATCGACTTTAAGATCTTCCTACAATACAAGGATATCAAAAGGGGCCATTAACAAACCCACAAGCATTGAGTTACCACAAACCTGTAATAAGAAGCTTGCTAGCGTGAACCCGTAATCTTGGTATAATCAGCCTCTAATAGTAACTTCTAACTCTCATACTTCCCCTGGGGCTTAAGAAATATAATTAAGTGTGTGGAAGGGTTTAGGAAAGAAGAAGGTAATAAAAACCTAAGGAAAACCTTCATATTTATCCGTTTGACTCATTAAAATAAGTCGCGTACGGTCGTACAGACCATGGTACGCCTGTACCGAAATAAGGCTTCTGATGGACATAACTCCTGCGAGCAACAGTACGCCCGTACCCCCATTTGGTACGCCCGTACGTGCTCAATCTGACTGACAAACCAAAATTCCTGCGAGCTCACGTCCGATCGTACCGCCCTCTGGTACGCCCGTACGCTCTCCAGGACCTAAAATCCCTGTAGTTCCCCTGTCTCGTACGACCGTACGACCAATCCATACACCCGTACCACTGCCTAAAATCCATCCTATGCCTTTTGGCAAGCCTAATCTCACCTGTAATTGTCACAACTCCCTCGCTAACCCTAAACACACTTCTAAAACATACTAGATCACAAATATACGCCGTCCCTCATCCAACCGAGAAGACACGCTCCTCAATAAGGCGACAACACACAATTAAGCACATGAATACACATAGCACAATTCACAGAATACATTCACAAAATCATCAAGGCACCTTCATTCACATAGCATACCTCATAAACATGCATTCGCATTTCAACAACATCACATCAGTTATATACATACACCTGTACATACACCCTAGCAATCATACATATACACATAACTATTAGGGTCCTAGACGTGGGTGTAACAAAGGCGTGACATGTTTAGGTGGTATCAGAGCTATGGTTTAGCTCGAATGAAAAATTATGTTTATTGCCTATATATTGATGTATGTATAATGAAGAGTCTAGTCAAGTCCTTACTACTGAATGGTGGGATCCGTTTGCTATAAATTAAAAAGAGGTATATTTATATAGTAATATGGTTGTCAATGATAGAGAAGATGGATATAGATTATAACATATACATGAGATGACTGATAAACAAGCAGGTGGTTGATAATGATTAAGTGATACTTAAATGTATGATATATTTGATAATCCTTAATGTTTGTATAGGCCTAGAAATACAGATAGGCATATGCATAATAGAAACAAGTAAGAGAAATGATGAAAATAAGGCACATTAAAGTATGATTAAAACATATATATAAGCATATGTTTAAGATTGTTACAGTATAAGGAAGCTACATGAATGCATGTTATATATATATAAAATGTTATTATTTTGATTTTATATAGATAATGAACAAGTTATAGTATTTATTTTGATAATATGAATAGTTTATAATATTTTAAAACCATTGAGATTTATGGATATTCTATTATGATATAAGTACAAGAGTTATCTATGATTGATGTTATATAGTAAAGAATGATAAAAAAAATTTATGCATTTGGTGGAACACACTTGAGCCAAAGTATGGCTTATGATTATCAATATGTTTAAGATTTTGTTTGTATCTTTATGTGTAATAAATGAAAAATGATGATAATTTACTTTTACTAAAGTATAATTGGTATTTAAAATAAAGTTATATGGTACCTTATGCTTACTAGAATAAATGAATGTGCATATGTTATACTTTGATATGTGAACAAAGATATGCTTATGAAAGTTACTTAGGAAAGTGCTATGTTCATATGGCATTTTGTTTTGACCTTATGAAAAATGGTAAATCATACATGTTTAAATGTATTTGGCATCTATGATTGAGTTGAGATGAATAGTAAATGAATTACATGCATAAAAAGAATATTGGAAGGTTTCAGGTAATTCATATAGTATGAATTATAAAGTTACTTGAATTGTGTTAGTATGAAGAGATTCATAGTTGAATTTCAGGGACAAAATTCTTTTTAAGGGAGAGTGAGTTATCATATCCTCATTTTTACTATCATAATAAATGTGCATATATTAGTATGAATACTTGATTTTGCATGATTGAAAAGTATATTAAATGCACGAATGACATGAAATTAGTAATTTTGACATGCATTATTTTTATACGATCTTAAATATGATTTGCAACAATATACCATTATGACAATATACCATTATAGAAATTAGGTTTATTTTGATCTCACATGAATGAACAATAAATTATTGTGTTGTTTTTAATTAAGAATGAAAATTGCTTAGTCTTGCATCATTGGCAATAATAAAAAATAATAAAAGAAATAACTTTTATAAATGAAAACTAAATTGATTGAGAAGAGATCAATCCTCTATAATGGGAACAAACCTCCTATTTATAGAACTGAAAAACTAATTAAAATAAATAAATAACATTCTAGGATAATAATTATATCTTCTGTTACTCATCTAATATGATCTTGAAACAGAAATACAAAATTTAAACTTTAAAGTCTTGGATGACAGACTTATGCAAATCTTGCTCTTCTTGTGCCTATAATCTTTAGCCATAAGCACTGATATCTATCTTTTGATAAAAATTGAGGAAAAAAATGTGTTTTTAGCTATCTTTTAATTTTTGACCATTTTTACCTGTTAAATATAAAAATATAACCATATATTATTCTAGCAAGTTTCTATACATGAAATAAACTATTTTAACCATAAAAAATGTGCAAATTAGAATTCAATCAATGATCATTACAAAGTATGGTTAAGTAAACCACTATTGAAACACATTTATGAAATTAAGGATCACGACCATATTTCTATACTTAATGCTTTGACATGTTTGACTAAAACATCAGCAACAAAATACATAAAAAGCAAAATTGGATTTTCTTGAAACATGCAAGTCTCCATGATGAATCTCAAATCTCTCAATACTCTTCCTTGAGATTCTTCTTGGAGACACCAAGCTTGAACCTTAAAAATTCAAATCTCTTTTTAGACAAAGCCTTGGTAAATATATTTGCCAACTGATTTTCTGAAGAACAATGCAACAATTGAATTTCTCCTCCTTTCTTTGCTTCCTTTAATGCATGAAACTTTACATTTATATGTTTGGTCCTACCATGTTGGATAAGATTCCTAGTAATGACAATCATATATTTTTTTTATCTTAGAAAAGATGAGTACGCTTTGATTGAGGCATTCCTAAATCACTTAGAATTTTTCTTAACCAGATAGCTTGATTTAAAGTAGCTGTAGTAGAGATGTATTCAGCCTTTGCTATAGACTGAGCAACCACTTCTTGCTTCCTAGAATTCCAAGAAAAAACACCAATTCCTAAAGAGAAAACCAGAGGTACTCTTGCAGTCATTGACACTTCCTACCCAATTGCTATCTGCAAAGCCTTCAAGTTTTGCTTCATTTTTCCTTGAATACCATATCCTATAAATTGTAAAGCCTTTAAAATACCTCAATACATATTTTTTTGCTCTAAGATGAACTTGATTAGGTGAATTCATAAATCTAGATAGTAGATTTATAGAAAATAAAAGATCAAGTCTAGTTAGAGTGAAGTAAAGGAGATTGCCTACTAAACTCCTATAATGAGAGGCATCGATCTTGTTTCCACCATCATGCTTAGAAAATCTTTCATTTAAAACAAGTGGAGTAGATATAGGCTTGCAACCATCCAACTTAGACCTTTAAAGCATTTCCAAAGTATATTTCTTTTAAGAAAGAAAAATGCTAGACTTGCATTGATTCACTTCCATTCCAAGAAAGTAACTCATAACTCCTAAATTAGACATTTCAAAATTATTATTCATCTCTTTCTTAAACTGCTGAACTAAATGAGTATCATTACCAGTTATAAGCAAATCATCTACATACAAAGAAATAATCAAGGAGTTTCCATCATGAGTGAATTAAGTATATAGAGTAGCCTCATTCTCACTTCTTGTAAAACCACTTCTAAGAAGATGAGTATCAATTTTGTTGTATGAGGCCCTAGGCACCTGCTTCACACTGTATAATTCTTTAATAAGCTTGTAAACTTATGCTTCTTTCCTTTCAAGTATATAACCTTTAGGCTAATCTACATATATTTCTTCTTGAAGTAGACCATTTAAGAAAGCCAACTTCATATCAAGATGGAAAATTCTCCATCTGACTTTAGCGGAGAGTGCAATCAATAGTCTTATTGTCTCATGTCTCGTAACTGGGGCAAAAGTATTCCTAAAATCAACTCCTACTTGCTATGTATACCCTTTCACGACTAACCAATCATTATGTTTATTAATTGAACCATCTGAATTGAGTTTCACCTTAAATAACCACTTTACACCAATAACATTTTTCCCAAGTGGTCTATCATAAAGTCTCCATGTTTCATTTTTTTTCAATCATGGAAATCTTCTCCAACATTACTGCATTCCATACTTCATACTTTGATACTTCAACAAAGCTTTTTGGTTTAGTATAAATAACATTACATCTTTGATAAACTTCTAATAATAACTTAATTTCCAAAACTAGAGAATCTAAATCAGTTTCAGCAACATCATATTGCCCTAGTTCATGAATAATTTTTGTTTCAACTTTGTTTTCACCATCAGATCTATAAATTTGGCTATTTTCCCAATCCTAGGATGCTCGTTCATTAATTTTTATATTCCTATTGATCATAACTTATTTTGATTGCAAATAGTACACCCTATAACATTTTGAGTTTGCACCATAACCCAAAAATATCCTAACTTTAGCTTTGACATCTAATTTGTTTCTTTTTCATATAGAATATGAGTATAATAAATGGAACCAAATATCTTCAAATGATCAACAATTGATTTTCTCTCGCACCAATCTTCCTAGGGTGTTTTTCCATTAACAAACCTTCTTGATAACTTGTTTTGTAAATAAATTGTAGTGTAAACAACCTCCACTTAAAATGACTGTGGAAGCTTCTTTTCTAGTAACATACATCTAGCTATCTCCATAGTGGTTCTATTTCTCTTCTCCACTCCTCCATTTTGCTTAGGAGTGTATGGAATGGTAAACTGCTAATGAATACCTACTGTTACATAAAAGGATTTGAATTCTTTTGAGTTGAACTTCCTTCCATTATTTGATCTCAAGGTTTTAATTTTAAAGCCTACGTGAGTTTCAACCAAAGCTTTAAAATTCTTAAAAATTGAGAAAACCTGAGATTTATAACTCATGAAATAAACCCATAACATCCTTATGTAATCATCAATTAACAATAAAAAAATACATACCTCCATTAAGTGAAGAACATAGTATAGGACCATACACATTCGTGTGAACCAGTTCAAGTCTATGACTAGCTTTCCAAGCTTTAGTTATAGGAAAAGGACTCCTATGCATTTTTCCTTTCTAAAAAAATTCATAAACTTTTCTAGAAATTGAAATACTAGGCAAAACTTCCACCATATCATTTCTTTGCAGAAACCATAATGACTTAAAATTGTAATGGCCATACGTACTATTCCAAACCCAACTTTCATTTTCTTTTGCATTATACACATTTTCATTTTGCAGAGTTCTAGCCTATAGAAAAGCTTATATCAACCATTTTCACTTTTAATAACTCACAACCATTTTGATCAAATATAGTGCAAGATATATCTTTGAATGTTAATGAGTAACCTTTATTAAGCATTTGAGCTACACTAAGCAAGTTTTGATTCAAATTAGGTATAAATAAAACATTTTGAATAATCTCAATACCTTCTTTGGTTTGAACTTGTATAGAACCCATTCCTTCAGTTTGCACTACAACACCATTACCCATATTGACTTTAGTTTTATTTGTTTTATCCAAAGTTATGAAGAGCTTTTCATCTTTGTACATATGACTTATACACCTACTATCAATGAACCAAGTCTCTTTAATAATTAATTGAAACTATTGTATTGCCATAAAAAGCTTTTCAACATTCTCTTATTATTCCTCAATGAGATTGACTTACTAAATAGGTTGTTGCTAATTTTTACTTTACTTTAGTCTGTAAAACTTTTCAAAATGACCCCACTTCTTACAATATTTGTGCTCAATGGAAGTTTTTCCTCTTTGCCAATAATTTTCTTCTAGATGATTTATTTTTTTTGCAAGTTCCACAAGGAGGAAATTTTCCTCTATTTGATGAAACTTTGACAAGTTACAAAACTTTACTCTTATCAGCTTTATCATGCATAATTTTCTTCCATTCTTAATTGATTGGTAGCTTCCCCTTTTGCCTTTCTTGAAATGCACCTTCAGTCACCTTGTCAATTTTAGCTAAGGTCCTTTGCTCTTATGCATGGAACATAAAGAGCAGCTCTACCATAGTTAGAGTATTTAAGTCACATGATTCTTCTATAGCTGAGATCTTGGACTCAAACTTATAAGAAAGACTTATCATAATCTTCTTTGCCACCTTCTAATCTAGTAAATCTTCACCATGGAGTCTAATTTAATTGACTATCTCTATCAATTTAGTAGAATACTCTTTTACACCTTTTGTTTCCTTCATCTTTAAAAGTACAAACTCTCTTTTAAGAGTTAAAAGTCTAACTACCTTTACCCTCTCACTTCCTTCATATTCTTCTTTTAATTTATCCCAAATCTTTTTTGTTATCCCACATGTCATTATGGTCATAAAAATAATGTCTAAAATTATAAAATGAAGACAAGTAAGTGCTTTAGGATCTTTAGTAACTAGCTCATCATGCTTCTTGATTTTGTTCAAGGTATCATTTACTCTCAAAGGTGGAATAACTCCTCCTCCTTGCTCTACTGCATCCCATAAATTTTGAGCTTTTAAGTAGGCTTTCATTTTAACAGCCCATATCTGATAATTTTCTCCTATGAAAATAGGAAGAGATATAGAAGAGAAATTTCTGGTGGACATTTTAGTAGTAAAAACTCACAAGAAACCTATAAACTCTATAGTGTTTAAGTGTTTAAAACTCAAAAAACTCACTTCATTCAAACAACACTCATAGGCCTCTAAGAATGAAGCTTTGATACCATGTTACATAGAAGGATTGTAACTGGTTTTTTCCAAAAAGCATGAAAAAATTGATAACACTTAATAACAAAGAAAATTTTTCTAGAAAAATATCATCTCCCATTATGTTTTCTATTAATAAAAGCTATTTATATATAGATCTTAAGTTTTACAAAAATTATCATTACAAAGTATGGTTAAGTCAACCACTATAGAAACACATTCTTAAAATTAAGGATCACAACCACTTTTCTATACTTAATTCTTTGACATGTTTGACTAAAACAGTAGCAAAAAATAACACAAAAAGCAAAATTGGATTTTCTTGAAACATATAAGTCTCCATGATGAATTGCAGATGTCTCAATAAGACATTTGATTTGTTTGATGATGCCATCTTTCTTTCTAAAGGCCAAATTGTCTACCAAGGTCCATAGGAGAAAATTTTTGGTTTCTTTGAATATGTTGGCTTTAGATGTCCAGAAAGGAAAAGTACAATTGATTACAACTAATTTCTTACAAGAACTTACTTCAAAGAAACACCAACAATAATATTGGTGTAGAAAGGATCAATCTTATAGATACATATCATTTTGGATTTTATTTAAGCTTTCAACGATTTTCATGTTGGTCAATAGCTCTCAGCATATCTCAAGGTCCTTTTTGATAAATCGAGAACACATCCTACTACTTTGGTGAAGGAAAAGTATGGCATCTCTAATTAGGAACTCTTCAAGGCATGCTTTGCAAGAGAATGGTTACTGATTAAGCATAATTCTTTTATTTATGTTTTCAAAATTGTCCATGTTACTATAATGGTTACAATTGCAATGACCATATTCTTGGGAATTGAGATGAAACCTTGTAAAAGAGAAGAAGCTGGAAAATTGTGGGGAGCACTATTTTTTAGTTTCATTAATATCATGTTCAATGGGATGGCAGAGCTTGTAATGATCATTTTCAGGCTTCCCATATTCTTCAAGCAGAGGGATTTCTTATTCTACTAGCTTGGGCTTTCTACTTACCAATTTTGGTCCTTAGAATTCTGCTCTCAGTTATGGAATCTACCATTTGGATAGTCCTTACATATTATACAATTGGCTTTGCACCTGCTGCTAGCAGGTAAGAATGGTTATTCCTACGCACACTTTTAGTTTGATACGGATGGTTATCATTTGTTAATCATTAAAATCTAATAAATTAGCAATTGAGTAGCCATGATTGACCTCTATCATGCTATGTTTATGTTCTTCAAACATTTCTTAGTTTTGATTGGCATACACCAAATGACTCTCTCTCTTTTTTGTACTGTAACAACTATTGAAAGAATCAAAGTAGTTGTTAGGACACTTAGTTCCTTTACCTTATTGTTGGTTTTTATCCTTGGAGGCTATATCATTTCAAGAA
Organism: Dalechampia spathulata; assembly: GCA_948192965.1. NCBI lineage: Eukaryota > Viridiplantae > Streptophyta > Magnoliopsida > Malpighiales > Euphorbiaceae > Dalechampia > Dalechampia spathulata. The sequence goes on from CANYBF010330251.1 coordinate 11,761, forward strand.
GTAATAAGCCTTTTCCTTTCCATTTTCATGTTCCTTATTTCAAAGAGTCCTTTACAGATTCATCTATATACACTTTTCTAAAGAAAGTTTTCACTAATGGTTACGAATGACATTAAAAATGGATGATGTAGGGTTACTATATTTCTCCTATGATGTATGGATAAAATGCCATTGTAATCAATGAGTTCTTGGGTGATGGAGTGATGTGAGTTCAATGTAATGGAGATGTCCTTCTCGATATTCAAATTCTAAAAATAAAGAGAAAACAAATATCATATGACATTTTGCTATTTATCACAGGTAACAAGAAACCCTGCAGAACCCACAGTTGGAATTTCCCTGTCACATCCGCATTATTAGCATCTTTACAAGTTTGCATTTTATGCATGAGAATGAATGGTGCATGGAAAGTATGATTTAATATGCTTATGAAATATGGTCCAACAGATGATTTAGAATGGAATTGATAAGTGAAATGAGATGATTATAGATATTAAACATGATATTTTATATGAAAGTAGAGGTTAGAATGTATATGAGGAAGTAAAAATGAAAGTATAAATTAAGTGAAAAGTAAGGGGTATTTTGGTAATTTCATTTACAGAGGGGTATTTTTCTTGGAAACTAGAAATGTGTATGTATATTGAGAGATGTATGTTATGTATGTATTAAATGTATAATATAATGTATTAGAAAGAAAACAAATAATTAAATGGAAAAGATAAAGGAAGGAACCAATAAGAAGGTGACAAGTGTCACATTCTTATTTGACACTTCCTTGACTTTC
>CANYBF010330260.1:0-10154 GCA_948192965.1 Dalechampia spathulata
CCATATAATTCTTGAAGCTTATCATAGTTAGCAATTGGGGTACGCATCCATTTCCTTGCTTCAGGTTTTACCTAAACATTAACACGACACATACCAAATAATTAATAATGGATATTTGTATATGTATTCAATTATATGAAACATAAACATATCACATATATACAAGTTATAAAGTAAATAAAATTACCTGAATGAGTTGATCCCAAACTTCATGTTCAACTTCAAACATCTTAGTAGTTGAATTCCACGCAAATCCACTAAGACCGTTGAAAAGATCTTTACATTCAGCATACACTTTCTTTAAGGTCTTCATCCTATTTTTTATATTTGTTTTCCGAACAATTGGACCAAATGAAGATCATAATATTCTTAACATGTTATCAAATGCCTGAGAAGTCCAAGTTCCATTTGGTCGATTCCCTAAACGATCTTCATCTAACATTGCATTTATGAGAACATTATCCATTTTAGCAGTCCAAATAACATTCTCTCCAGTTGAATTACTCCCACCATCAACATTAAAAAGTGTTTGTCTCTTTGGCATTCTATATAATCATGTTTAAATTTAATTATCAATACATAAATATGATGTTCTTTAATCCATATAAAAGATAAAAAAATACAATAACATTTAAAAGTAACATATTAATTTATTTATTCATTTTTTCAACTATTCAACAAGCATAACAACACATCATAAAAAAGTAATTACATAGAAACAACATACAAATACTATATAATTTGAATAATATTGTATATAATATCAATAGTTCATCCATATATCTCTTGCAATATTATCTCGTATAATTGCTTCTAACCTGGACTCAACATCTGTAGTTAACCTACCACTAACTTGTGTATTACAATATTCTTCTTGTTAAAACTCTCTATCAACTTCAGAAATTAAATTTTCATCAGGATCAATACCCATTAGAAAATTATGTAATATAAAACATGATAATACAATTTCAGTCATGGTTTCAAATGAGTAATAAGGTTCACTACCACTAGCTATGATTGGAAATCGTTTCTTCACAATACCAAAAGATCCTTCAATAACATTCCTTAACGAAGCATGTCGATGATTGAATAACTCTTTAGCATTTTCTGGTCCACGTCTAGAGTACTCTTTTAAATGATATCGAACCCTTCGATATGGTGTTAACAATCCTTTACGTAATGGGAATCCCGCATCAACAAGATAAAATTTACCTAATAATATGTTACATGAGTTAATATAAATTGATTTATATTTACTACAAAAAATTTATTAAACTGCCTAAACTTACCATCAGGTATTATAAGTTTATCTGTCCTAGTTAATGCATATTTTATGATTCTTGAATCTGATACAGTTCCTTCCCACCCAGGTAAGACGTAAGTGAATTTCATATCAAATGAGCAAGCGGCTAAAACATTTTGTGTGGGCCAATCTTTTCTTCCACAAAACCTACGTGCCATCTCCCTTGGTATCTTAACACAAATATGTGTCCCATCTATGGCACCAATACAATCCTGTATGTCAAATTAAAATGACATCATTGAATATGTTGAGAATACTATCTAAACTTAAAAATAATTAAATGTTATTGTCGAAAGGTTTATTACTTACCTTAAAATATGGGTAGAATCTATTGTTGTTAAGAATTTGAGAGGGAACTTCTCCTGTAGGTTGCCTTAAGAATTCACTCTCTAAACTTATGACTGCTTGCAATATATTATGAAAGTGACGGTTGACAGTTTCACAAGAGCGTTGGAAGAAAAATTGTACAACTCGATTACTAAAATTTTGCCCTAAAATATGCAAAAATTTTGCTACTTGCTCCTCAATAGTTGAATGTCTATAATCTCTTAATAATCTAGTCCCTCTTAACTTTTCACATAATAAGGCAAAAGCATAAGGACTCATACGAATAATATCACGACATACAATTTCATCTCCAATCAGTCGAGTCATTAATTATTGTCTTGTTATTTGTATTCTTGGGTTCATAGAATTCTTCAGATTGACAGATTGCAAATTCAACAAATGTAAGGCATGAACAATATAATAGAGCAACTGCATGACTGCATGAACTCGTTGTTGTTCCCATAGATTCATGACTTTTATCAGTGTATTTTTCAATTCATCAAATGACGGTTGAGCTTGAACTAATGCTTCATCAGAGCAAAACTCCAAATTTTGTTCCATATAATTTTGTTCATTATGTACGTAATCCATTTAATAATAAACCATAAGTTACTATACTAGCATAAAAATATCATAACAAAATAACTTACATGTAATATATATATATATATATATATATATAATGTTTTTAAAAAAAGCATATAAGGAGGCATAAATATATCAATATTTGCATCAATTTTTTTGTAGAAAATAGAAAAATACTCACCTAGTATAATTGGACAGGTAAAGGAAAATGAACTGATGCACTATAAAAATGCTGGAAAATAAAGCTGCAAAGAGAGAAAATCAGAAAAGAACAAAATTATTTTTTCCCACTACTAAAGCTGTTAAGAAAGGAAGAGTTACAACGTTACAGAGGTATTATTGAAAATATATCTTTCATACTCAGATTTATTCAAATTATTAGTATTCAAGATGTTAGAATTACCACCAATTTATGGAAAGAAGATAATCATATAATGATACAATTTCATAAACTCTACCAAACCTACATACACAAGGAGCTGTTTTATTCAATTCCTCGCCAGTAATTTCATCTTTCTATCATAGTAATTCAAAGTCTTTATGTATGAAAGGAGACACAACTCAGGCGTACCTTCCTCTTTCAATCAAAATTGAGTTTCCCTTCAGGCTTCTAGACAGCTTTTCTCATCCCTAATCACTTGCTGTAAACCTACACCTAACGAGTGTTCTTTCTTTCTTTTTGTTATCTACTGAAAGCTACCTAGTTAGTACAGCCACAATATGTTTAATCAATTATTTAACTTTGATTGTAACTGACTAACTGTATAATTAATGAGAAAGGGAATATGCTACTGATGAGCAGGGAAAGAGCATTATGGTCTCATATCTCATAGTGTGTGAAGATGTTATCATCACTCCAATGGTTTAATATAATAAGAAGGCGAACATAGATTCATGCTTTTCTCCTGTTCTTTCATAAAACTGCAAAGGTTACTTCTAAAAACAAATATAACAAATATTTAATCATTTTATTCATCGATTCAATAATATTATTTAAACCATAAAACCATATTATATTATTTTAAAAATATTTACAAATAATTATTTTGATTTTAATGATAAAATGTTTTCATTAATTTTTTTTCAAAAGGTTTAGTCATCCATTTCTTGAAAATAAAAATAAATTAAGTATTTGAATTCAACAGATACATATATATATATATATGAATTTGCTCTCAATGCTATAAGAGGAAACTACGTCATATCGTGTAGATTCTTCTATGATTTTTGTCACCCATAAGGAATTCCAAAAACTGACTTTATTAAAATTGAAGTGTGTAAATTAGTCTTTTATTCTTTTCTTTGCATCCCTAAATATAATAATTTTTTTAGCTTTCAATTTAATAAATAATTATTAACTTTACCTTAGGTTTACGAAGGGGAAGACCAACAAAGCTACTGAAGGATGGTAATATTGAAGAAAACGAAACTGAAAAGATAGCTAAAGATAGCAGAGATTTTAAACAAGCAAAGATGATTTCAACTATGTACTTCCTGTTCCTCTTTTGCTTCATCCACTTTTCTATCCTCCTGCATACCTTCAATCTCACTTCTTCTCATTATCTGTTTATGCCACAATGATGAGAGGGCTGCCTTGTTCCAATTCAAGAATAGCTTTCTCTTCGACTGTCAAGTGTCACGCCATCCAATAATGACGAAGTGGTCATGTGATTAGGATTGATCTCAGCAGCAGCTAGTAAGAGAAGAAGGGAAAAAGGAAAGGAAGGAACATAATTTTGATTTATTAGGTTAAGGGTTAAATTTGGTATTTTATGTAAGTTTATTTTGTTGCTTATTTTCCTCCCGTTTTAGGAGGATTGGGAGGAGAGGAAAATTTGATTATTTTCTAATATTGTGTTAGTGCTTGTACTATATATGATAATTGTATGATTGTTGAAAGATGCTTATATTGATCTTTCTTTACATATGTGCTTGCTTATGTGACCACTAGCACCACTGAGTTTATCTCAGCATTTATCATTTGATGAACGTAGGTTCAGAGTCTTCGAGAGAGTGTTCGGAGAAGTGATAGAGGTCGTCAGCAGAGATATATGGATCTCGAAGTGGTACTGGACCCTTGGGGCATACTCCAGCTTCTTTTGCTTTATTGTTGTATTAGTCGTAGAGGCAGTAGTTGTCTCATTTTTTGGTGACACTGTTTGTACAAGATATGTAACCAGATTTGTACGTAACTCACTATTATGGTCTTAACCATAATATAATCAGAGTTGCTTGTTAAGCGTATTGTATGAATGCATGGATGTCTAGGATATGATGTTCCTTATTGCCACCAATTACAGGGACATGTCCCCATACGACCCCGTTGTAAAAGTATTACGATGTATCCCTTGTGGTATATGTGATGGCTTTTCCCCTATGAAAGGTCATCGTGTGTACCACGGGAGCATGTTACCCCAGGTATGGGCTGGGTGTGACAATGTAGAGGAGACCTAACCATGTCATAGGATCATGCTAGTAGAGACCCTAATAATCGAATCCATTATAAATGATAAGCATGACTTATGAGTTCTACATTACACTTAAGACATCTAATCTATGAAAATGTTATGCAATAAAAGCAATAATTGTATTAATGAACTAAAGAGTATGTTAAAATATGTTTTATGTTTGCAATTTATATTACTTTCAAGCATAATTTATGAACATGACTTCCATTCGCATTGTTGATATTAAAGCATTTGCTTAAACATGTTAAGATTGGTACATGGTGTTCAATATGTATTAAACCTAACTTTTGTTCTTAACCAATCTCTTGTAAGTTTTTTGATAAATTATTTTGACACTCTTCTTTTATTTTTATCTACTCATTGAGCATTTTTCTTTGTCTTAACTTTTATGGGAGTCACCTTTACAAGTTTTCAACTCACTAAACTTTAATTCTTATTTTTTCATTTTATTTTACCCTTTACTCTAAACAAAATACTTCGTTAACCAATAAGGTTGATTAGTTCAAAGAATTCATTGCTTTTCAAATATAAGATGCAGATTACGCCTTTAGTTAAGATCTTATTAATAAGAAATAGGTTTTCCTAATAAGCTTGAACATCCCTCGCAAGTCATATATAATCATCCTAACTTGTTTTAAAACTAAATTATCTTCCTAAATTGCTTCAGGTTTTACCTTCTTGTTGAAAGTAATTATCATTCTCTTTTTGTAGAGTTGCAAATGATATAATGCTTTTAATTGGTTTTTATCAAAGATCGATTTTAATCATTCTAAAGAAATGTATTTTTAATCAAATGAAATGGTATTAATTTGATAAATTTATTTCAATGTTAAAATCAATCAAAACTTAATAATATTTGATGATTTTAAATCATTTTAAAACTATAAAAGGAACAAAGATCTTCATTTTGGATGAAATTAAGTGAAATTCATGTTAAAAATCAATTTTTACTTTTATTTAGACATAACATGGATCACATGTTGTGTAAAACAATGGCAATGTTCACTACATGTTAATAATGTGTGTTATACATTATATGAATAATAATAATGTGTAATACATGTTGCATTAACAAAATCAAAAAATTGAATTTTTGGGCAAAAATACAAATGAAAATGCAAAAATGAAGGTGTATTTATGATTATTTCATATTATTTGGATCATGCTAAGATCTAAATCTACTCAAACATTCAATTCTCAAGTGAAAACCAAATTGAACATCTACTAAACAACCCAAAAAATGTAAGAAAATGAAAAAGGAAAAGAAAAGGCTTTCATATTATTACCAAGGTTAGTAACTTGATTTCTTGATTCAAAATGTGAAGGAACATAATTAAATTAGTCTATAATTAGCTTTGATGCATGTTATGTAATATGTATTGCACATTAGCAAATGTAATGCATATTGCATGAATAATAATGTGTCATACATTATAAAACCTAAGTAATATGTGTTACCTTCTAAAAGTAAAAGGTAACATATATCATATGTTAGATGGAATGCTTACATTCCAAAATGGTTAGGAAACATATGATGCATGTTATTTGATTTGAGCAAAATAAATAGATCACTCACGTTACACAAGTTTTCTACAATACACACTGTACATTAAAACATCATGCAATATGAGTGACATTTAGAGGCCAAAAACAATGTGCTTCACATGCTAGAAACACTTATAAGATATCGAAACATATGCATACAATGATTTACTATCATTATTAAGCTATAAAATGAAAATTAAGAGTCAACATGATGTTACTCATGAAAGGAAAAGCCATATTCGTATGATCTCTAAAAGAAGTAGGATACATTGATCTACATCCTTAAGCAACATCAAATGTCCTTAATTATTATGCAAGAACTTTATTTGAAAAGTATCATTGATATCTCAATATCAACATCAATGCATTTTTCTTCCACATGGTTTCCATTAATTTAAAAGAAAAAATGAAAAAGAAAATAAGAAAAGGAAAAGTTAAACATCTAAAGGATAGTTTATGTAAAATTTAGATAGTTTAAACATGAAAAGTACAACTTAAGCAAAAGTTAAGATCATAAAAAGAAAAAAGTTCAATAAATTGAAAACCGAATAAAATGAATTACACAAAAATTAGGATAAAAATTATTAAAAATTAAACACTATTGAAAATCAAAAAATCATCTTTACATGAGAAACAAGTAATTCATCTTGCAAGATATTGTGATTCAATGATCAATCTTTTGTTAAATAAATGTTCATGGTAATAATGCCTTGTATTTTACATTTTTTCATGTTACATACAAAAACTCATGTGGATTAAGCAATTTAGGTTTCAAGATAATTTTGTTCAAGAATTGATTCTCTTTATGTCAAGATCATGACAATATTTTCCTTATCTTTCAATTTTATTATAGAAAGTCAATTTCACAAGCCAAATAAAAACCCTTATTTCCACCAACTCAAACATTCAACCTTTCTTATGTTTTTGCTCTCATGGTCAAGAGAATAGAAAGAGAGTTTATTAAATTGGCCATTTATTATATTACATGAATCTTTTGTAAAGTTTGTATTTAAAAAGGATAAGCATTCACCATGTTACATGTATCCTATGTAGGTTTTAAAAAATACTATTCATCATATTACATGCATCATTTGCATAGTTTTATAAAGTAATATTTATCACATAACTTGCATCTTATGCATGATTCATAAAATGTATGATTACATTAAATACATCTTTTGCATAACCTATGATAAAAGAAACATCTGTTATATTGAATTTTCATGATTTATAGTTTACTGGAAAAAAAAGAGATTTATTACATAACATGTCTTTAAAGCATAAACCATAGCTCATATCATAAAGAACATTCATGATATTACATGCATCCTAAATCCACAATTGGATAAAAGGAACATCTAAGTACTACATGCATCTTATGCATAATCTCAATTAAATAACATTTATCACATTGCATACATTCTTTTCATGGTTTGTAGTTGAATAAAAAGAATATTTGTTGCATTGCATCTTAAACATGGTCTATAATCTAAAAAAAGAAATACATATTATGTCACCTATTGCATCATATAGGTCATATGCATAGTCTATAATTGAACATCTATTATGAACATGTTATACATAGTCCATGTCTCAATATAAATAGCATTAGATGCACTAGTTCTATTCCATACATCTCCTATTCTCGAGCATACATACATACATGTACTAGCTTTACTTTCTAAGAAACTTAATAAGAAACACTTAGGCTAAGGAACCTAAAAGATAAGAAAGCTTGTATACTTGAGGGCCAATAACATAAAATTCATAATAAAGCTTGGTTGCTCAAAGGCAACTCATTCCTCCTTTATTTAGAAAGCCATCTTTAGGAAGTATTGTCAATGTTTTGGATCCATCACTAACTAAGAAGGAAGGATAAGGAAGTACTCATAACCCTTGTTCCTTCATTTACATAAATCAATTTTCTTTTATCTTTATCCTTTAAGATTTCCTATTTACCATCGAGAAAAAGAAAATATCCTCTCAAACTTCCAATCTTCCTAATAAAGCTTGGTTGCTCAAAGGCAACTCATTCCTCCTTTATCTAGAAAGCCATCTTTAGGAAGTCTTATCAATGTTTTGGATCCATCACTAACTAAGAAGGAAGGACAAGGAAGTATCCATAACCCTTGCTCCTTCATTTTATATAAATCAATTTTCTTTTATCTTTATCCTTTAGGATTTCCTATTTACCATCAAGAAAGGGGAAATATTCTCTCAAACTTCAAACCTTCCTAATTATTATAAGGAGAGCCAAATTTCCTTAATTTTCTAGAAGTATTCAAACTCATATTATAAGGCATTATCACAAAAACATGGTTAAATTTTCTCAATCTTCTAAGAGTAGTTAAACTTGTATTATAAAGTATTGTCTTAAAAAGACAACCAAATTTCTTCAATTTATTAAAAGTAATGAAACTCTTTATGAAGTATTGTAATGATAAGCGATTCAAAGTTCCTCAATCTACTTAGATTAATCAACTCATATTATGAAGTATTATCATTAACAAAAGGGCTAAATTTTCCTAAGTTGTTAAGAGTAGCTAAAATAAAATCTGAGCACATCATAGAGAAATAGTCAATTCTTGCCTAAGTTTAAGGATAATATGGAGAAATAGTAAACACTCATTCTTCTTCATAAGAACATCACAAAGAAATAATCAAGCATCATTCTTTTCATGATGACAGTACAAAGAAATAACCAAGTATCACCTAAGTTTAAAGACATTGTAGAGAAATGGTTTGACCTCAATCTTTTGAAAACTGATACAAAGAAAAAACTAGTTCAATCATCATCAGAATATTTTGGTGAAATAATCAAGTCTAGTTGAAGTTCTTATAAAATGAAATAGAAAGACATTGAGCTTCGAATTTAAAACAACATGAAGATAATGCTAAGTTTCACCCTTTCTAAGAATATCACAAAGATGTAACTAAATCTCATTGAAGTTCCTATGGAATAATGTAAAAAGATGCAAAGTTCCATATGTTAGGTAAAGAAATAACAAGTTTTACTAAAGCTATTAGCAAGTGTTACACCCACATAGATACCCTAGGAGTTTTCTATATTGTGTGACTAAGTATATAGATGAATGCTAGCATTTGCATGATTGAATGATGACTGGTATGTGTATGAGGATGGCTTTGTGCCTATATGTTTATCAGTGTTTCCGTAAGGGCAATGTGAGGATGTATATTGGGTTTGATATGTTGATATGCATTGCTCTACTTGGAATGTATGGAATTCCATTATGTTATAGAAGTTGCTATGTTTGTTTGTGAGTGGTCGCATTGTCGGGAAGCGTGTCTTCTCGATTGGATGAGGGATGCTGAACATTTGAGGCTAGGAATGTTGGTGGAAGTGTCATTAGGGTTTGTGTACGATTGGGATAGGTTTCGGGAGAAGTAGGCTTGCCAATAGGCAAGATTGTGCATTAAGAGTTTCTGTAACGACTCGTGAAGGAGCATCACGAGTCGTGCACGTTGCTGTAACGACTCGTGAAGGGGCATCACGAGTCGTGTTTGTTTGGACAGTCTTTACACTTGCTGTCACGAGTCGTGACAGGGTGTCACGAGTCGTGACAGAGGCTGTCACGAGTCATGACAGAAGGTATTTTGGTCGTGACCTTGAGCTCTGACTTGCTGTCACGAGTCGTGACAGAGTGTCACGAGTCGTGACAGAGTGTCACGAGTCGTGACAGAAGGTATTTTGATCGTGACCTCGAGCTCTGACTTGCTGTCACGAGTCGTGACAGAGTGTCACGAGTTGTGACAGAGACTGTCACGAGTCGTGACAGCATGTCACGAGTCGTGACAGAGAAGGACACGTCATAAGTTTGACTTTTCTAGGGCAAATTGAGCGTGTTTTATAAGCTTTACCCCTCTCATATCTCAAAATCTATTCATTCTTTTCTTCAGCTCAAAAC
>CANYBF010330416.1:0-17369 GCA_948192965.1 Dalechampia spathulata
ACAGCTACCATCCTAAAGCTCAGATGTGTTTCTGCACCATTTTGAGGAGCCTGTCCTCCTGCATTGAAGTTAGCTTGTCAGATATTATAATTGGCAGTGTTTCATTTTCTCCTAAAAAAACATACCTTAAGTGTTTAGGCAGAATTTTCAGCTCCAACACAGGTGGTTTTTCAATAGAAGGAGGGGTAGGGTTAGAATTTCTTACCAATAACTCTTTTTCAAGTGGTTCACCACTTTCCTCATTTATTACCTCTACTTCCTCCTTTATTTCTATAGCTTTTAGCTCACCCTCTAACACAACCGACACACATTCATCAATTACATCTAATTTCATAAATGATTCACCCTCCATAGGCTTTTTCATTGCCTTCCTCATGCAAAACTCTATTTTCTCTTCTCCAATTCTCAAAATTACCTTGCCTTTATGAACATCAACCAACACTCTCCCTGTATTTAGAAAAGGTCTTCCTAAGATCAAGGGACAATTTACATCTTCATTATAGTCTAGTACCATAAAATCCACTGGAATGATGAATTTATCCACCTTGACTAACACATCTTCAATGATACCAAATAGTTTCTTTACCGATTGATCTACGAGTTGAATCACCATTGATGTGGCCTTGATTTCTCCTAAACCTAGTTTCTGAAAAATAGCATATGGCATCAAGTTGACACTTGCACCAAAATCACACAAACATTTGTTAAATACCAAATTTCCTACTTTGCATGGTATGGTAAAGCTCCCTGGATCTTATAATTTTGATGGTATTTTACTTGAAACAATAGAACTGCAATTTCCAGTCAATGAAACTGGTTATGTGTCATCAATTGTTCATTTGTGTGCTAAGATTTCCTTTAAAATTTTAGCGTACTTAGGCCCATCCTAGATCATCTCAGCAAAAGTCACATTGATACTTAATTTTTTTAATTTTTACACAAAAGTGAAAATTTTCTCATTTTCTTTTGACTGTACTAGCCTTTACGGAAAGGGAATGGGAGACATGTACTTACCTAGTCCTGACTGATCTCCCTTCCTTTTTTGTTTGGACTTAACTCCACGATCATGGAGTTCATTACCATGATTATGGCAGTGACTTTCTTATCCCTCCTTCTGCACATGTGAAGATCTAGCTTCACCACTATTCTATCTCCTTTCTTCATTCTTGCATTCAAACTCAACAATAACAGCTTCCTTACCCTTGCTAACCAACTCTTTACCACTTCTCACTTGGATTGCCTTTACTTGTTCCTTAGGATTAGGTTCCGTATTGCTTGGAAGTCCTCCCAGATTTCTTTGTGCAATCACTATAGCCAGTTGCCCCACTTGTACTTCTAAGTTATGGATGGAGGAAGAATGGTTCTTTGTGATTTGATCAAACTTAGCCTCCATCCTTTTCTGTGTCTCCTCCTGGCTTGTCAATTTGGTTCCTAACATCTCCATAAATTTCTCCATTTTGGACTCAAAATTGTTCTGTAGAGGAGGTGCTAGCTACTATGGCTTTTGTACGTTTCCTGCATTATTACTCCAAGAAAAATTTGGATGGTTTCTCCATCCTGGATTGTATGAATTTGAGTAGGGGTTGTTACCTTGTCTACCCATGGATTGCGGCATGTTGCCTACAAAACTTACTTGTTCCATGGTCTCGCATGCATTGCATTCAGTCACAGCATGTCCTGCTTGTCCGTACAACTCACACAAACTAGACACTTTTGATAAGTTGTTGATTTGCTTAGTCAAATTTGCAACTTCAGCCTGCAAAGCACTAACAGCATCAAGTGATAAGACACCTTTGTGTTCCTTAATTACCATTCTAGACCTGTCCGATGCCCAAAGTGCATTGGTAGCTGCCATTTCCTCCAGTAGTTCATATGTTGCGTCTATTGTTTTCTTCATCGGGGATCCTCTAGCTGTTGCATCAATGGTTCCTCTGGTCGTGGTGTTCACTCCGTTGCAAAATGTCTGGAGCAGCAACTCTCTTGGTAAATTATGGTGAGGACACTTCCTTTGTAGCTCCTTGAATCTCTCCCACGTCTCATATAGAGACTCATTATCCAACTATTGGAAGTTGGTAATCTTTTTGATAATCTTTGCAGTCTTTGCTAAAGGGAAGCATTTAGCCAAAAATGCCTGGACCAGCTGGTCCTAAGTTGTAATTGACCTTGAAGTCAAAGAATTCAGCCAAATATTCACCTTGTCCCTCAGCATAAATGGGAATAGCCTTAGCCTGATAGCATCCTCTGTCACCTCATTATACCTGAAAGTATCATAAATCTCTAGAAAGTTTAAGATATCAGCATTAAGATCTTCATTCGGTAAACCAAAAAACTATACCAAAGATTGCAACATCTGTAGTAGAGCTGGCTTGATTTCAAAGTTATTGGCTACAACTGCTGGCCTCATGATGCTCTGTTGGTTTGCATAAAAGCCAGGTCTGACCACATCCATTAGAGTTCTCTGTTCTTCAGCCATTTCTACTGGATTTTCCTGTACAACTCTTCCTTGAGCAATTCTTCGATTTTCTCTTTCAAGCCTTGTTGGATCTTTGCAAGCTTCTACAATCATCGATTGAGAGTTCTTGGTTCTCTTGCTCATACACCTACACAACTCAAAAATATAAAGTACAAATACATAAATGGTTAAATCAAACTTTACTCTCTTGTAGCGATGTTAAACACGTAAATCCCTGGAAACGGCGCCAAAAACTTGATCGCATCTTCCACGATAGTAGTTTTATTCACTACCTCACTGTAAGTATATAGATTGTTGTAGTAAAGTATCGATCCCATGAGGATTTAGTGATTTATCCACCGCTCTTGGTTTTCTAGTTTGTTTAAGCTAAGAAAGAATGGTTGGTGTTTAGGGATATCTATCTCCAAATTATAAGAGTATTGCTGAAATGAATAAACTGTCAGATGATAAATGTGTAGGGAATGAAGTTCTTATCACCAAGCTTTTTGATAACTATATGCTTATTGCTACCTAAGATATCCAATGGCATTGACTACCCTCTCTCAAGGCGAAATCAATTAAATTTCTATCTAACCTTAGATCCACTTAGTCACTCTCATGGCCTTCTAATCAAGGGAAACTGTTTAGCTATCATACAAGAACTAGGAGTATGTAGATCTCTCATACACACTTATCTACCTAGAATGAATAAGCATTCCATAATTCAACTCTCATTGTAACTATAGAGCATAGGGAATCATTCAAGAATCAGTCTATAGAATTGAAGAGCTCTCACTATTCAAGCATTTCATGACTCAACTCTCGTTGCAATCACAAAGCAAAGATTAATTTTTGAAATTAGCCCTTGAATTTAAACGTTCATAGCAATGTTGAAAACAAGAAATAACAGTCACCCTAGCAAGGGATTTTAAACTTCAAACCCTACTAAAATTACCTTAGCCACTCATGGCTTACAAGAATCACCCAAGAAGGAAGAAGAGAAAAATAAAAGATCAAGATTCCAGCTCCTCCTTGTTTCTTGGTGTCTGCAGACCTTTAATGGTGGTTGCCCCCTTATCTTGGAGGAAGACCCACTTCTTATCCCTACAGTGGAGACCCTCCTTTTCCCTTCTTCTTGGCATTTTCTCTTTTCTGTCCATCACTTTGACTTGGTTCCCATTATCTCTGAGTGTTCCTTAATGGCCTTTTATTTTATTATCCTATGGATCCCATTGATTTTGGTGTTTGATTACTTTATTCTACTTAATAATGACCGGTCCACGATTGTGGAATTGAAGTCCACGATCGTGGAGTGCTTGTTGGGAGTCTTGCCTTCGATTCTGGCTTCTATCACAATCGTGGAGTTGAGGTCCATGATTGTGGAGCTTGCTTGGGAGACTTTTCTCTGATTTAGCCTTCTGTCATGATTGTGGAGTTGAGGTCCATGATCGTGGAGTGGTCCCTAGCTTTGTTCCTCTTAATGAGCTGCGGCCATGATCATGGACTTGTTCTTTTTGTCCAAAATTTCTTCATTCCTCTTTATTGTACCTTAAACTCTGTACACTTAACATACCCATCTCATTCTACTAAAAACATGATAATCAAAGTGAAATATAAGGAAATGCATGCATGAATTTCATAATTTAGACTCGTAAAACATGATGCATGATGACACCTATCAGTTACCATCTCCTTCAGTAATTCATAAGCTACCTCAATCATCTACTTCATAAGAGACCCTCTAACTGCTGCATCAATAGTCCCTCTTATAGTCGTATTGACCCCATTGTAAAACATTTGGAGTAGCAATTCTTTAGGAAAATTATGATGAGGGTACCTCCTTTGTAGTTCCTTGAATCTTTCCCATGTTTCATAGAGAGACTCATTGTCCATTTACTGAAAGTTAGTGATTTCCTTAATGATCTTTGTTGTTTTTACCAATGGAAAGTTTTTTGCTAAGAAGGCTTGTACAAGTTGATCCTAAGTGGTAATAGACCTTGGGGTCAATGAGTTTAGCCAAATCTATGTCTTATCTCTCAATGTAAATACAAATAACCTTAGCTAGATTGCATCCTCCGTCATACCATTATACCTAAATATGTCATAAATCTCTAAAAAATTTAAGATATCAGCATTATGATCTTCATTTGCTAAACCAAAAAATTGTACCAAAGACTGCAACATCTACGATAGAGCTAGCTTTATCTCAAAATTGTTGGCCATTATAGCTGGTCTCATTATGCTTTGCTAGTTAGCATAAAAACCTGTTCTGACCATAGCCATCAATGTCTTTTGTTCTTCTACTCTTTCTACTAGATTTTCCAACATAGTTTACTCTTAAGCAACTCTTTGGTTCTCTCTTTCAAGTCTTGTTAGATCTTCGTAAACCTCCAACAATAATGATTGAGAGTTCTTGGTTCTTCCCCTACTTATACACCTGTAAAATCCAAAGAGAAAATTAAAACACAAAAATGCTTAAGTCCAATTATACTTTCTATTAATGATGTTAAACACATAAAATCCCCAACAATGGGGCTAAAAAACTTGATGGTCTGTGAACTAATAGTTTTTACTTGACTACTTTACTACAAGCATACAGTTTATTGTAGTATGATATCAATCCTCCAAGGATTTATTGTTTATCCACCACTCTTTTGATTTCCAATTTTTTTAAGCAATAATAAGGGTTTGATGTATCATATGCAGTCAATCAATTACAAAACAAGTAATTAAAGAAACAATAATAGAGGTAATGTTAAAAAAGGAAAACAGTATTAAGAAGCATAGGAACTAAAATCTATATCACCAAGTTGAGACAAGATTCATGTGCTTATTACGACCCAAGATATCCAAAAGCATCAATCTTCCTCTCTCAATACAGTACTAATTAGATTTCTATTAATCTCAAAATCACTCTCTTGATCTATCTCCCTTAATTAGAGAAACTATTAAGCAATCATATAGGAGCTAAGAACATGTAGATCTCTCATACACATCTACCTAACTTGAATGTATAAGCATTCTATAATTCAACTCTCATTGCAATTATAAAGTATAAGATATCCTTTTGAAAGCTAATCTTTAGAATTAAACATCTCTCAATGTTCAAGCATTCTATAGTCCAACTCTCATTGTAATCATAAAGCATAAGATATCATGTTTAAGCACCAATATTTAGAATTAAACATCTCTCAATGTTCAAGCATTCTATAATCCAACTCTCATTGCAATTATAAAGCATAAGATATCATTTTTAAGCACCAATGTTTTGAATTAAACATTCATAGTAATCTAGAATAAAGCACAATCAATTATCTAAATAAGAGATTTCAAAAATCAATTCCTACAAGAAAATACTTAGCCACCCATGGCTTAAGAGAAATAATAAAGAAAATGAGTAGGATAAAGAAGAATACTATGCAACATCTAGATGCCTCCACTACTATGTTGATCCCTCTTTTAAATCATTGATTAGAGGTAATACCTTACCCTATCTTGAATTTGGCACTTTTTTTGCTCATTAATCTCTCCATGTTATGGACTCCATTGCCCATTGGACTCCTTTAAGGCTTTTTATTTTTGCTTGCCTATGGAACCCATTTCCTCCACATAATCTTCTATAAAAATTGTGTTTTAAATTGCCTATAATTGAAGAGTCATGATCGTGACTTGCTGGATAGGTGGTGTCAGCCTTGACATGCTTTTGTCATGATTATGACTTACCTAAGACTGCCTCTTCCTTGCTTCTAGCTTCTATCATGATCGTAACTTAGATCTTCATGCCCCAAAACTCTTCATTTCTTCCTTGATTGCTCTTCTAACTCTACACACTCAATAAACACATCAAATTCCAACAAAAAAAGGTAAAACATAAAAAAATTAATATTAATTACTAACTAAAAAATAACTAAAGTAATATGCAAATTGACACACATCAATTCCTTTGCCCCTATTACTTTGTTCACTCCTTACTACTACTAATCATGATCATTTTTGCCACCATACACAATATTACAACTCATTAAGGTGGGACCACTCAATTAGTCTAAAAAATAATCATATAGTCATAACATTATAATATGCACAATTAAGCAAGGACCAATTATCCTACCATCAAGAAAGGATGACTCAACCAACCTCATAAATCTCATCAACATCATTCCCATTATACCTCCATATATCATGCTACAATATTTTAATGTATTAATAATTCAATATTGATAGCATGATGCATGTATGCAATGATGTCATATTAATCTCCATCAATATAACTCATATCATTCCTTTAAAATTTATATCATCGTTATGAAATCATATATTTTAAAATAAAGTATTAAATTAAGGGATTCGATTTCCTTAATAACTAAAACTTAGGCATAAATATAACTTATGTCATTCCCTATTAATTCAAGATATATTTGCAAGTTACCAATAATTTTGATTGTGTGAGTAAATATTCATAATCTTAATAAAAGAATCAATACATACTAGCATATCAACCAACATATTCATTAGCATTCATGACTTATCATAATGATAATCAAGTAACATATTACAAAATTCTCAATTTCTAAAAAGAATCACTAAATTATTAAAGAATGGTAATAGAAGTATTAAGTGATAATTCCATTACAATGTATTTGCTTATAAATAGGTTATTTGTTTACCTTTTAATCTCATTTGAGGAGTTAATAGTAAATAAGCATAAACATAAATAACATTAATTATATCAACAAAATATATCAATCATGTAATATATAATGAATCATCATTTTTATAAATAGTATAATTCACTTGATAATTTTATTGATAAATAACCATTAATAAGCCCATAACTATTTAATAAGTATTATCCATATGAGACACAAAGCTGATAAGGGTAGGGAGTGGTCATTAATGCTACAAAAAGAATGAACAAAGAGCAGCTCCTAGCAGGCTTCTAAGCAAAGGGACATATGAATAAACTTATCCCACACCTAAAGAAGAGGAATCTTGAGACTATGTAGGGATGGGGCTACATAGTTGAGTGATTTTGAGATTGTACAGGCATAGGATTATGCAATTAAGAATAGTTTGACTGATTTCAAGATCGTGTAGGTATGGGACTATACAATCAAGAATAGCTTAAAAGATTTTATACGTATTATTCATACCAACAAGGTGCACCTACCTTTTTGGTGCTCCTTCCATAAGAACTCCAAGTTTCCTTGAGAAGCATATGAGTAAAGATAAAGCATGTTGGAAAGGATTGGGTTGTAAAGGCAATCATTAAATTAGGTCATTACATAATAAGTAATGCAGATTATTCAAATATTAGAAGACATGATTAATGCATGCATTTTAGAATTAGCTAGTAGTTAGGAATAATATATATGGTATATAATGAGGCATATAGAAGGAAATGCATAACTCCTTTACACTAGGCTGAAGTTGGTGAACGAAAGATGTTAGGGCTTGATTTAGTATAAGATGTAGAAGAGAAGGTGAGATTAATAAGAGGATTAAAAGCTACTTTGGATAGATAAAAGTCATACATTATTTTGAAATGTTAGGATATATAATGTAATGTTAGAGATAAAGTATTTTGAAAGTTCCACCATGGAAACTGGTATTCAAATTTAGGTATAAAGGAAAATTGAGACGTAAATTCATTCGACTATATGAAATACTTAAGAATGTTAGACTATTAGCATACATATTGGCTTTACCTCTATATCTAAATTGAATTCATAATGTATTTCATGTATTTATATTACAAAGGTATAAATCCAATCTATCATGTGTTCTACCAATGTAATCAATAGAAATTTAAGTAGATAATGAAGAATATTTTTAAATTATACCTTAAGAAATAAAAAGATTACAAAATAAACAAATCTCTTTAGTGAAAGTATTATAGAATTATCACAATGCCTAAAAATGACTTGGGAAAGGAACATAAATATCAAATAGCAATACCCTCAATTGTTCACCTAATTTAGGTTTAAATTTTAAGGTGAAATACCATTTTAGCAAGAGTGAGTTATCACATCCATTATCCCTGCATAATTATTTAGACTTAAATGATCATTGCCTATCATGCTTGTATTAAGTAAATGTGTTTCATAATTTTTTAATAGTATGAATTAGTAATTGGATAAGTATAATATGGATTATGAATTAATTAGGATGATTTAGATGATCGTTAGATTACTTGGGATGAATTGATGTATGTAATAAGGAACTAGTTAAGAAGTTTAAGAGGTATTGTTAGGCTATTAATTTGATAAGTAAAAGCATAAATTATATAAGATTTGAATTTAGATCTCTTAAGAATTATTAAATGATAAATGAGTCATATAAACTAAGGTTATTTTGAATGTATAGAATGTGGAAAGTTACTCTCTCATAATATGCATATAAATGATTTATGTACTAAAAAGTGGGTAAAAATTTCTAAGGGAAGGTAGGTTGGTAAGTAAATAAATTGTATTGACTTTTATGTCTAAAATGAGATAAAAGGGGGGTCGTGAATATTTATATGGCACTAGCTAACAAGGAAATCATTTAATGAGAAATTAGCATTTTGTTTAGCTTAAATGATGAACTTAATGTATATTAAATATATCTTTAAGGAAATTAAGAGGAAGCACACTCTAGAATATTCTAAACTTTGAAAGGAAATGGGCAATGTCATATATAAACTCAATGTAACATGCTCCCATAGAATAACTAATAGTCTCCTAAGTAAGGAAAACATTAATTATCCTACAAAGGATCTGTACAATTTGTTTCATATTTCAATTCATATAACTATCATCTTTCATATGAAATTTGTGTATTTAGTTTTATAGACTTTATTGGTATCGATATTACACACAATAAAAGTTCATAACATAAGTATTACTACCATAAGGATTAATACAATAAGTTACATAAACAAAAGACATCTTGGAGTATGTTACATTTGTCCAAAACTACTACAAGAATGGGATTCTTAAAAATAATAACCTCCCACGACTGTTGATCGGTCAATCTAAATTCTCGCCCGAAGGTCCAAGTCTTGCATTCATCAAATAATAAATGTTGATTATAAAACTTAGTGGTGCTATAAATGAATAAATAACATGATCACACATCATAAATAACATAAAAACATAAAATCTTGGTGAATAGTCATTAAACAATAATATTGTATCATATCATGTAACTTTCATTATTCTTTCACTATTATAAGTAATGTATATAGCATACTATATATAAATAAGAATAAATACCATAAAGAATCCACTGTAACTTTTCCTGGATCAATAGTATATTTGAACATCATTGCATTGTATACTTTTCTATATAAGCACAACTGTCATGCATTCGTCATTTCACTTACTATACTTCCATGATATATGAATGGTAATGTATGTCTGTGAGAATGCAATCATGCTTTGTATTCTCCCTCTAATTTTCCTGTAACATTTCATATCATTTTTGTATAATTGTGCATAATCTGTATTGGGTCCATTTCTCTATGTACAGGTACTTTATAATACTCTAGTTCCTATAGAAACATAACATTTCTTTACGGTTCCCTGAAAGGAACATATAGTGTATGATTCCATTGAAGGAATCGATAATAACTCTATGACATAGTACGTTATCATTGAACATTGCTCTATATATTACTTTCTTTTCCCACCTTATATCCTTTGTATGATATGTCATGAATATGCCGTTATGTATGAATGATTCATGACATGATGCAAAATTGATGCCTTAATGATCATATGTGAAGATGACTATATGATATCATTCATAATATAAACTTATTAGGTTGATATAATAAGCATACAAGTGAGAAAGCATTATTTCAGGACCCTATATGAGGTCATAAGATAAATAGCACAAACATGCTGCTGTTTTACCCTTACCGATAACTTGAAGAGAAGTTTGAGTATTGTCAGCGGAGCCTGTACCATTTCCAGTTCATATTTGCTTAGTAAGGTCATTTACATATTACACCTAGCTTATTACCTTAAAGAATCCATATACATTCATAACATGTAATCATAATTCAACTTTGATTCATAATGAGCATACAAGCATAATATCATCTCATAATTTTTCACACTTTACAAGTAGGAGTCATACATGCCTTTCTATCAACTTAAGTCTTTGAATCATTTCATGTTTCATTCTCCTCTTAACTTAATATGCATATGCCAATAAGTACCCTTAATAACCATCTTATGAATCATGAATGACACTCAATTTTCATCCATCATCTCATGCACATCTCAAGGTATTAAACCATAGAAATAAAGTACCAAAATATATTTATGGCATACAACATAAACTTGTTGAAACTAGAAAATGAAAGTACCATTTTTATGCATACTTAGACTAAATGAATTTTTAAGTAATCTTGTAAGCCTTTCACATATACATGCCAATAGAGTGCAAGTACAACATTATCAAGAAGCAATGCATGGTTATGGTCTAGGTCACCAAAAGCTCAAACACTATTTCTAATCATACCAAGTTCAAGCGATCTCTAAGATCGATCCCATGAAGTACTTGTATGAGGCCCCTTCGCTGGGGGGGAAGCTTTCTAGGTGGTTGATCCTGTTGTCAAAGTTTTATGTGTAGTACATCACTAAGAAGGTGATTAAAGGTAGAGTGATTGTCAAATTCTTAGCATTTAGGCTAGTCAATGATTCTGAGACATTTGAACTAGACTTCCCAGATAACCACTTAAGGGTAATTGATACCTATAAATGGAAGTTACACTTTGATGGTGCAATCAACAAAATGATACAAGTATAAGGGTTATGCTAATCACTCCTAAAGGTGAACTTATCATGCTCTTAAAGCGATTGAGATTCCTTATTACTAATAATATGGCTAAGTATGAGGTATGTTTATTTAGGCTTAAAGTACTGCTAATGATCGGGGCCAAGGAAATATAAGTATTTGGTGATTTGATGTTTGCCATTCACCAGTCCACGATCAAGTGGGATATCAGAGAAGAGCAGCTCAATCCTTACGCCTAATACATGAAGCTTATGATTTGTACCTTCAGCTCATGCAGATTCATCCACACCTTATGAGATAAGAATCAAATGGGTGATGCCTTAGCCACACTAGCTTTAGTATGTGAGTGACCGTAGTATCAAGTCTAATCTATGTTCATTGAGCAATCAAAGATTCCTTGCTATGAGTGAGAATAGGTTATGATGCTAGACTTGTAACATAAAACCTTATAGTATGTCGATATCATGAACTTTCTTAGAACTTGTGCTTATTCAAAGGAAGCTAATAAGATTGATATGCTAGCTTTATGGAGGTTACCAGCCAACTTCACCTAGCATCAATATGTTCTTTATAAAATAATAGTTGAAGGTCTACAACTTTGGTACATGCTGGTGTTTGTAGGTCCCACATGAATGGATTCACCATCTACAGGAAAATCTTGCACCAAGGGAATTTCTCACTTACAATGGAGATAGACTGCATATAGTTTATATGATAATATCATGAATGTCAAATTCATAGAGATCAGAGCCATATCCCACTGGTCGAATTGCAAAATTTGACAACGTCATAGCCTTTCTCTACTTGGGGAATTAACATTACGGGTGAGATTCATCCTAATGCTTCTAATGGATATTGATACATACCGGTGGTCCTTAACTACTTCTCTAAGTGGGTGCCCTATAGTAAAATGGGGGTAAAGGAAGTTTCCAAGTTTATAGAGAAGAATCTTAAATATCGATATAGGGTACCACATCACTTGGTGTTTGATAATGGCATGCAGTTCTAGGGTCAAGTGTTTGACTTGCTAGAAAGATATAGGATCAAGCACCACCGATCATCTCCATATTGCCCTCAGGCTAATGGGGTAGTAGAAGCGACTAATAAGATGACCAAGAAGATTTTATCTAAGATAGTATAGACTTACAGGGATTGGTATGAGCAATTTCCATTCGCTTTGTAAGGTTATAGAACCACTACAAAGAGTCCCACGAGTGCTACCCCTTACTCTTTGGTTTAGTGGATAAAAGTTATATTGCCAATCAAACATGAACTAAAGTCACTATGGGTTATCTTAGAACCACAGTTGCCAGAAACTAAGTGGAAGAAGGCTAGATACAAACAACTGACTGTTATTGATGAGAAGTAGCTGAAGGTTGTCTATCATCTATAGTTGCACAAGAAACGGACGGTGAGTGTGTTCAATAAGAAAGTTAAGCTTATTGCCAAACGGGAAGGTGGTCTAGCTCTAAAATAAGCTAGAATAGCTATTCGGGACCTCGGTGAGAAGTTTAGACCTAACTAGGAAGGCTTCTTCCTAGTTAAGAAAATCATGTCCAAAGGCACCGTCTACATTTCAAACTTAAAGGTAACGAGTTCTCTAAACCTATCAACCTCGACTAGTTGAAAAAATACTTTATCTTAAGTAAAGAGTAAAAAGAGAAAGATGAAAAGAAACATAATTGCTCGATGAGTTGAAAATCTATTTGGACAACTCATACAAAAGTTAGAGCTCTTAAAAGAAAAAGGAGATTGTCAAAATAGTTGGTCAGAAAATCTTATACGGGACTTGTTAGTGATAGGGGTCAAATCTGATGCGTATTAGAACCTCTATGCTAGTTTTAACATTTCTCATGCAAATGTTTTAATATTGTAAATACAAATGGAATGCATGTTCATAAACTTAGCTATAAGTAATATATGTTGCAAACATAAAGTACTGTTCTATTATCTAACATCTCATGTACTATAAAAATCTAAGTATGGCGTAGCACCCATAGCTTGTATCCATTATCTGTAGCAAATCTAGCTCTAAGGATCTCTACCAGCACAATCTTATAATGAGGCCAAGTCTTCTCCATACTAAGAAATAGGATAGTAGTCATCCTCCCTTTAACTTCAGTAGCAATCAAGGAATGATCTGTCTCTAGCCATACTAATGATAGATCCTAGCGGGGCTATAATGAGCACAATCTTAAAATCCTAGCAATGGAAAGCAATCTATATATGTCCTCATTGTCACATGTGAGATATGCCACCAAGGACAAGTCCACCTAACCTCACTCTCAGAGATGACCACCATCCACTCAATCTAGCTATTAAAGGTCAGTGTCCTCGCCTTGCTAAAGGTGTAGCCTCTTCTCATGTGGCTATGGATCACCTGCCAATGGTGCTAAAATCCCTAGCTTTTTTAAAAGCTAGACTTGTAAAAAAATAAATACAAAAATACAAAAATAAAAACAAAAGCTCACTGAGTTGAAAACCTTGCAAAAGGCTGCTCATGCAAAAGTTAAAGTGGCCTACTGAATTGAAAACCCAAGGGGGCAGTTTAGGCAAAAGTTAAGGTCTAAAGTAAAATCATATGGCCCGATGAGCTGAAAACCTCATAAGAGGTGAATTATGCAAAAGTTAAGGTAAAATACAGCTTTTTTAAGTTAAAAACCTATAAAGAAAGCTTAGAATTCATACATATAGCAGAAGCAAACTACCATTGATACATCTTAACTGACCCCATCTCACTTGTTAGTTTATGAAAACGTGATTAGCAGTAGAAGATATAATTTAAAACTTTTAAAATTCACGTTTTACAATGGATCTTACAATTCTATACATAGAAAACATCACATACAGAGAAGATTATATAGATATAAGGAGATTGAAAAACTTACTTTTAAGTCGATCTCCTTCTTTCTTTTACCTTCTGAAAAGTTGTAGAAAACTTTTCAATCCCCAAAGATAGAGGATCTCCAAACTATCCACATAAGTTAAGAAAATGATCAGTAATCAAATTACTAGTTTTGTTTAAAGACTAGTAAAACAAAATGTAAAGAGAATGGATGAAGAATTGTGATTGAATTTGGTTTTTCTCCTTGATGTTCTATCAAAACTGAATTGTTTTCCTTGTTCTTGAGCTTCAAAATTCTAGAAAGCAGAAAGACGAAGGAGGTAGCTGAAATTTTGCTTCTGTCTTTCTTTTGTTTTCACCAAAATATCATTTGTAACCCTAATTAGGTTTATGGTTATAATAAGTCAAGTCATGTGCATGTCACATGCTTGTGGCATGTGACTTGCATGTAACTGACTTAAATTTCCTTCCAAAATCACATGCCAATCAGGTGCACTTCCACTTAATTCATCATACATGAATAAATCAAGTGACAATCATATTTTGACTACTAAGTCAATCAATTCCATCAAAATCTCGTATATACCATGCATGTAGAACATGTCATCTTAAATCACTTGTATCTTGAGTTCTACTCATCAGATTTCAATGATCTTGGTATCGAATCGAAGTTCCTTTCATGATATTTCTAATGAACATGAAAAATCCTAGTCATCTAGTAACCAGAAAACATTATTTTACCAATATCCATTAATGATTACCAATAACATCATATGTAAATCATGAGCAGTGTCTAGTCACACATCATGAATACCTAAATGCCAAGAGGTCATTAGTTTGACTACAACCCTTCCACATTAGATTCCATGCAATAAACTCCTTTCACCATCCTTTATCTCAT
Source organism: Dalechampia spathulata (assembly GCA_948192965.1). NCBI lineage: Eukaryota > Viridiplantae > Streptophyta > Magnoliopsida > Malpighiales > Euphorbiaceae > Dalechampia > Dalechampia spathulata. The sequence goes on from CANYBF010330416.1 coordinate 14,986, forward strand.
TTAGGTTTAATTATAAATTAATGTCAACTCAATGCATGATCAAATGTGTTGGATCATGCCCTAAATTTGATTTTTCATGTGCCATAATCTTTATTCCTAAAATACCCTTATGGAACTCATTCAGTAATAGGCATCCTACTCTGGCCAGAGATTCTTAAATAAAGAATATTACATAAATCAATGAGATAAACCCCTACATTTGATCTAGAGTGGTGAATCCTTTATTAATAAACAAATACCTTCAACTAGTTCACACTATATCCAACCTCTAAGTTATGAATGCCTCCTATGGAGGAATAAAACATAGGAGTCAAAATATAGTGATCAATACTTAAGATAACCTTGTTATCTTAAGTCTTAAGGATACTTACACTACTGATATGAGTGAGATATACTTCATAGACATAGATCAATCATCCATATGAAATCTCACTGGCAAGGCCTCTAATGAGACAACCTCCAATTGCTCATCCAAATGTTCACTTTAGACAACTCTTATCATGATGAATGAAAATCATCCCTAAAAGAAGTGTAACTTGTGTTGATCTTAACTGCATCAATAATATCCATTCTTCCTAATACATTGATCAGGGATAATTTAGATATTGAACATTTGCATACAATAAGAATCTCATTTCATAAACTTCTTTATGAATTCCTTTGTACTATTCCAATATCTTAGAATTCATTATTTAGTTAATAACTTATTAAGTAAACTGAATAATGAATGATGCCTTTTATTGATAAATGGTTCAATATCAAATTACAATGAAACATGATGCTCTAAAGCATACTATTGACCCTGACTTTTCACGCTTGTGTAATTTCGGGTTTTTATTAATTCGAATTGGTGCTAGTCGTCGATCCCCTGTGCATTCTGATGCACAGAACACATTGGAACTAGTGGGGCCCATCACGGTGCCTGACGGGACCCGCCACCTTTGTTCCCTATTTAGAGTGTTCTATACATATAGAATACACCTCATTAGTGCCTACGAAAGGCAAACATTGCAGAGTGCAGAATATTACATTTTAGGCCACAGGCACTATTCATCATGAATAGTATATAGGCAGGGCCCGCTGCCTCTATCACCTATCCTATATATATTTTGTACTTACAGAATATGTGTCATAGTTACCATATTCTGGGCAAATGCCATATTCTGGGCCCGCTACGCTGTAAGACCCACCTAGGGCATAAGTGGGGCTCGCTGCCATATTAGCCCATTCTGTGTATTCTATACTTCCAGAATACATTTTTCAGTTGCCTTACACAAGGCACAGCGCTTGGCATCGCATTTGCCACTTTCGCGCCCGCTACACTGTGGGGCCTAGCTAAGGCATTAGTGGGGCCCACTGTCTGTGAGAGTAGCGCATCCCGGACGTGGGAGCGTTGCACGCTGTTCAGCGTGAAATGCCATGGTGCTTGCTCTTGGAAGTATATATCCCTGAGTTACTACAGGAACTAGACAGATCGCGTCGAGAAAATGGAGTCGCCACCCGGCTTATTTAATCAACTCAATTGAGCAACTAAACAAACCAGGAAAATGTAAACCCGAGTCTTCCTGCTGAGGGAAAGCAGCCCGAATTTCTTCAGAGAACGGGTTCGGCATTTTGATTTTATTTATATTCTGTATTATCATATTCACTTTATCCGGTTTTAATAAAAGCGCAAATCACACACAATTAGGTTGAAGTTCACTTAAGTCCGGTTTCATGGCATAGGGAAGCAAAAGACATGTAGCATATTTTGAAAGCAGTAAAAGCATAAATAAAAGCAGAAATAAAAGCAGGAAATAAAGTAGAAAATAAAAGTGACTCGGGTATTTAATACAACCCGACCAAATGAATTAAAATAAAAGCAACAATAGAATAAGTCTTCAAGCGTTCCAGAATCATTTTGTCGGAATCCACCGAATTGGGCCTCAAATGAGTCCCGGGTCTATACTCCAGTCCACAAATCCAAATCCTCCGGTTTACCCCTACAAAACAACTCTCCACGAGAACAACGTAAAATAGAACAAAAGAACAAAACACAAACACTAAAATGCCAGATGACATGACATGAAATCACATGAGCAATATCAAAATCACAACATGAATGTGCAACCAAACATAATATCCATACAAACATAACAATACATCAAGTATATACTAAACATACCATGCAAACAACATAACTATGGACTCACATGCATAACATGACACCATAGCACATTAACATGACAACATGTTAAGCATATGAACACAAGCATAAAACATACCATAACATGCTACATCATAATATCATGACACCATATCATAACATGATAACATGAAAGCATCTTAACATGAATACCATCCTACATGCATACTATGACAAGTACATACTAAACACACACATC
>CANYBF010330429.1:0-20509 GCA_948192965.1 Dalechampia spathulata
ATTTCCTGCGAGTTGGCGTCCGGCCGTACCACCCATTGGTACGCCCGTACGCTCTCGAGGAACTAAAACCCCTGAAATTCTCTGCCTCGTACGACCGTACGGCTATCCCGTACGCCCGTACCACTTCCCAAAAATGCATAACATGCCTATTGGCATGCCTAACTCGCCCGAAACCTGTTAAACACACTTCTAAACCAATCCTAACACACTTCCAATCACAAATACAAGCATACATACATATATACACGTATACACATCATCAATGCATAACAAGACTCATACGCATACATACCTCTACCCGTATACTAATGGACAAACTACTAGGGTCCAAACCACGGGTGTAACATTATATGTCAATTTAGTTACCTTTACTTACTTATTGTTTAAATACTATTTAATCCTTTACGTTTCAATTTGTTCACCAACCAAATCCTATGTTAATTTATTTTATAAGCTAAATCACCTAGATATATGAATATAATTTAATCGCTATATGTGATGTAATATCCGCTATGACTACTATTCATAAATAAATCACCTAAATATACATGAATATGATTATATACCATGTATAATTCAACACTTACTAAATGCACATCCTCTTCTGATAGCATCAAAAATAAAAATTTATTTAAACATTTATTTATAAGCATAATAAAATAATTTTAAATTTTAAATTATCAATCTTATTGAATTACTTACTAATTAAGCTAATAATTTAATTGCTAGGATCAAAATTTAATTAAACTTAATTTTAATCGTAATTAAAATAAAGATAGTGAATACGTGGGTGTGACAATTATATTTACTATTATGGATTTGGAGAACTATAAGGAGATGTAATCAAAATTTTAAAAACATATATGAATAATACAAATAACATATGTAAGTGTATATTTTTTAAACATGTTAGGTCCTTATTTTAGGTGAGAGGTGGAAGGAGTATATTATTAATTAATAATATACTTACATTAGGTAACATAATTAAATTTATTTTTTATAGATATGAAGAGGTTTTCAAACCTGCATAAAATTATATTAAATTCATAGTGGGTTTGCCATCTAAAGTAAGCATTACAACATGAAAGAAAACTGAAGTTTATTTTGAATTATATTATTGTTGATTTGGGACTTCAAAAGTCAATTGAATAGTATGTTGTATAAATCATAAATTAAGTGAGAAATGAGTACTTGTTAAAGGGTCTATGTCAATTAATTGATCACAATTTTCCTCAAAAATAATAAGGAAATCAATTTAGGCACTTTAATCAACTTTGGTTTGAAAAGTTTGATTGGTTAGTAAATAATATAGGGAAAGATGTGTCGTACTGCTTTTAAGTTTGGGAATAACATCTTTATAATATCAAAATTTTGTAATTAGAATAAAGCTCTTCAAGTTTTTAATAAACATGTTGTGGAATTAATAGGAATCATAATAATATTATGCAATATTATGAAACTTTCAAAAATCAAAGGCAAACTCTATCACATATGTTGTCACTCATAATAAAAAAATAAAGATAACATATAAAGCTAGTTCAACTATTGTTTTACATATTGTAAGATTTCTTATATTACAAGGTCATATTTTTGTATGGTTAAGATGAGTCTTCTAGCTTATTAAGTAGGAAAAACTTTCTAAAGATGTTGAACTAGTATGAAGATGAGGTTAAGAATGTCAAATTTACATTTTATAAAAATTCTTTTAAGAACCAAATGACTTCTTCATAAATACAAAATGATTTGGTGAGACTTTGTGTAGAAGAGACCAAATAGGTAATTATTGATGAAATACAAATAATAATTTTTGTATATTTATCAATGAGTCCTGTGATAACCCAATAAAGGAATAAATTATTATGATTATAAGGTTTATGAAGAAACAAAGATAAGTTATTGAAAGATTTTTTTATCTTGAGCTTCTTACTAATATTTCAACTTCTTCATCAAAAGTAATTAAGAATAGTTTATTTGTTAGATATGGTTTATCTGTTTTTGAATTTAGAGTGCAAGGATATGATGAAATATCAAATATGAAAGGATAATGTAATGATTTGAAAATGTTAATTTTGAATGAGAATCTATATGCTTTTTATGTTCATTGTTTTATCCATTAATTGAAATTCTTAAAGAATGTTGTGGTTGTTAGTAAATTTTTTAGTTGTATAAGTATGATTATGAATATTGCGAAGACTTCTTGTAAAAGAAAAGATGTATTACTTGAAAAATATAATGAGAAGATTATGAAAAAACTAGAGAAAGGTAAAATTATTTCATGAAGAGGTGAATATCAAGAAACTAATTTTATAAGACCTAATGACATTTGATGAGGTTCATATTATCTATAACCTTTATCCATTTATTTATAATATGGGAATTGGTGTTGGAGGTGCTAAAAAAATGTACATGATGATAAGAGCATTTTAGATTAAAAAGGCATATCATGAGTTTTACTATAAAGGATGAAGAGCTTTAAATTTGTATTTATCTTACATATGATGATAAAAAAGTGTTAAGGTTGATTAATAATTTATCATTTTTCTTAGAACAAAATAATCAAAATATAATTAATTTAATGAGTTGATTTAGGGATGTTTTTCTATACCTAAGGAAAAATGGATGAAATATATTTATAAAAAAGGTGAAAATTATAATATAATGTTTATCGTAATGCCAAATATGGAAGATAATACCAATTAGACTTCAAGCCATGAAAGGTACTTTGTTACTTATTACCATTATAGTCATGTTAAGATTTTTATTATTATGATTGCTTTGGTTACTATTGATATAATAATCGATTTGGTAAAACTTCTACAAAATTATTGTAATATATTACTTGTCTTAATTTAAGAAACTCTTTATTAAATTTGATTGTGACATATCTGTTTGATTTATTGTGACTTACTTCTATGATTTCTCTATATTTGATCTTATAGTTTTGAAACAATAACTAAATATGTATGTTTATCATATAAGAAACAGTAATGACTTATCATATTATATTATCATAATCTTGTAACTTTTATTGTAACGATGATTCAATTGATAAATGTTTAATTTTTTTTATTGATTTATCATCTCATTGAGTTAGTGTTACTCTATTGATAATAATAGTAAAAAGAAAATACCCTCAATAATAAAAATATTATTAAAATAAAATTATAAATAAGATAGATAATTAGAGATTAAATCATATAATAATATGTTACATTGAACGATAAATATTTACAAAAATTGATGAAAAAAATATTTTATGTGATTTTCTAAATATATAAAATTGAAAAATCCAACTTCTTTCTTGAGTCATGTCATTGATGATATATTTATTTTATAAAAAATATTCTAGACATATTAATATTTTAATTAATAAAATTTAATCCAATTTAATAAATTCCTAGGTCAGGTGTTAGAGATATCCAATTGTTATTTGAAGGAATATCCTATCTTTATTTGATGTCGTGTTAGTTTTAGGTTTTTATTTGCTTTCCTTATGAAAAATAAAATCACATTATGTACCACCGGTTTTTTTTTCTTTGTATTATAATTTGAATTTTCAACTACTTTTCTTTTATCAAATTAAAACTTTATTAACGAAAATATGGGAAACGGCAAAATAGGATTCTTGAAAATATTGAGTTTGAAAGTTAGGTAAAAAATATTAAGTAAAAAATAAGTGTCCAACTCAAAAAACGTTGAAGGAAAATATCCTTATTTCTCATTCTCTGAAATAAGCGTTGAAAATCGGCACCTTATATTTTATATAAGAGTTATACTAAATAAAAGTAAAAAATTAATTCCAAATTAAAATGCATGATATTAGTCAATTAAATAACAATGATTATTTTAGAGAAAAAATAAAACATTATTAGTAAATAATAATTTACCATAAATTTATTTATGGATCTGAAAGGTCTCCCACAAGTCACAAATCGAATATGCTCTCTCTCTCTCCTTCTCTTTCTTCATTTAAACCAATTCAAGAAATGTGCAATAAGAAAATTAATTACAAACAAACATCGACGGGAAACATAAATAAAAATAATTAATTAAATAGAGGAGACGAAGAGCAGGAGGAAGAAGAGAAAGGAGAAGTGCCCAAAAAGCAAAGATATTGAAACTTTGGCCTTTCTCTCATCTCTTTCTTCTATTCCTGTCTCTCATTACTTTAAAGGAAAAGCTCAGGAATATTAGATGCACGGAGAAATGGAGCCACAAAATCCATCAAGAGAAGGAGCCAGATTTAATAATGAAAATAATGTTGGGTCTATTATTGGATCTGGATTTCCTTTAAGCTTATGGGAGATAATGGTGGCTACTACTGTTGTTTTTGGTTTTGTTTTTGGTCTTTTAGCGGTTTATTTAACCATGCCTCCTTCTGATTATAGCTTCCTCAAGCTTCCTCGTACCCTTCAAGATCTTCAAATCCTCAGGTTTCTTCTCCCTTTTCTTGTTTTTTTTCCTTGTTTTTCTCTAGTTGTTGTTTGACGGAAAATATGTTTGATTTTTCTGTTGGAGAGAATTAAATCTTTTGATCGATTGGGATTTATGCATTTTGCATAAAATTGACTAATGAATTTGTTCTACGTCAATGTACAATCGGAATATGTTTTTCTTGAGCTGCTATGAAAAAATTTCTTTTCTTTATGTCTAATCTCCAAAAACTTGATAAATCTGTTGTTTGTTTTGTATTTTAGCATAAATTAGAAATTAAATCAATATATGAATAAATTGAGTATCTTATAAGATGCATTATATGATCTGCAAACATGTTAGATTTGAATTTTTCTTAGACCTTAGAATTGACTTTAATCAAGTCACTTAGATGCCCTTGATTGCAGGTTTTAGTATTTCATGTTGAATTTCGTTTAAGGTGGCCAAATGCCATTGCATTTGATCATTTGTACCGAAAAATGGTTTTCTTTCTTGATTCAAAAGACATTCACAATACTTTCCATTCTGTGCATTGTTTCGTAACTCGAATTTGCCAGAATTGCTCGGTTTTTCTTGCATTGTGTACGGAATGTACTGAAATTCATGTCGCCGCTTTTTTTTTTTTTTTTTGTTACAGAGATCACCTGGAGGACTACACAAGTGACTACACTGCACAAGTTCTTATAGGGTACTGTGTGGTTTATATCTTCATGCAGACGTTTATGATTCCCGGGACAGTTTTTATGTCATTGCTTGCTGGAGCTCTTTTCGGGGTGTTTAAAGGTGTTGCCTTGGTTGTGTTCACTGCCACCGCCGGTGCTTCTTCATGCTATTTTCTCTCAAAAGTGATTGGAAGGCCACTTGTATTCTCTCTATGGCCTGACAAGCTGAGTTTCTTCCAACAGCAGGTGACTGTCAGCCTTTCATCCTGAATTGTATTGTCTAATGAATTGAGATAAAATTCTGTTACTTTTCATTTTCAGGTAGCTCAAAGAAAAGATAGCTTGTTGAACTACATGCTTTTCTTGAGACTAACCCCAACTTTGCCAAATACATTCATAAATGTTGCTTCACCAATAGTTGATGTGCCATATCACATTTTCTTCCTGGCGACCTTTATTGGACTCATTCCTGCGGCTTATATCACTGTCAGGGTATGTCACATTGCTTTCCTTGTTTTGGTGAAATTGAACCCAGGTTTTAGCGGTTGCCATCCTAAACCAATTACGCATATACACACTTGTAATGAACGCTTGTAAGGCTTAATTGCTACTTTTGACTTGGTTTCATGTTGACAATTACGGAGATTTTCATGTATTTTAGAGTAAAATTAGTGTTAAAATGCTGATATTTGTACAGGCTGGGATAGCTCTTAGTGAATTGCAGTCGGTTGGGGACCTTTATGACTTCAACTCTGTTGCCACACTATTTGTTATTGGGGTTGTCTCTATTACCCCCACATTGATGAGCAAGAGCAAACCATAGATTCGACATTAGAACATGCTTTTGGTACATGGTCCTGTAATATGCTGGCAGCTGAATTGGGCGCGACTTCATTTCTGGTGCAGATTAGCAATGAATAAAGTTGAAGTCAATTGCTGATGCTGCAGATAATTGATGATGGTTATGATCTTGGGAAAGGTATTTGGCTATCGACAAGTAATTTTATTTATGGGCATATGCAGGATTGGAAGACAAGTTGTGCATCTCCAGGTAGCTTGTCTAGATGCTTCAGTTTCATATACAAGAGCCTAAGGCAAATGTTGTAATCACTCTGTTAACCAGTCACTGTGTCTCAAAAACCCATATTTTATTTCTTGAAATTACAAAACAAGTTTAGGGTTGAGATTTGATTTTGAAATGCAGCTTTGTTGATACATATGAATGTGGTTTATGCCTACTAGCCTGGCTTTGTAAAGACAATGTTAGAAACAGATAATAGTACATGGGCCGCAAATGAATGAAGTCAAGCTCCATTGTGCTTTAGCTTGAGCTTGACTTGTTACTTTTTCCCTGTTTTGTTAAGCTTGCACTCCGTTCGATTAATTAAGCAAGTTGTTGGAGTCGGAAGTTCTCTAAATGATACATGAATATTCAAGTATAAGAACCATCGATGAACTATAAGAAACCAGCTCTGAAAATGAAAAATTCAACAGACTTCGGTCTATCTTGAAAGATTGTCTTGCTACCGGAATCTCAATGATAGTTGTATAATTAATCTTTGAATTCCCATATTGTTAAAAGGAATCCAAATGATGATTGTATTCTTGAAATACACTTGGATAAGATTATAGGGTTCTCAAGATGTGCTCTTTATCATATTTCATTCCTGTAATACTACTTATTTATCATAATTATACATATAACCATAAAAAACTGAAATGATTCTATTTTTCCATCCCATAAAGAATCAAATAAATCTTCATTTTTTATTAGTTGAAAATCCATGGAATTAGCATAACCCATTTAATTAATTAGAATAATTAATTTGATTAATCAAAGTTATTAGATGGTTCGGCATATAAAGATAAAACAATGAAGTTGATTTTGGTATTTAAAAATTAAAGGCACCAAGTGCTTGTTACATTCAAAATGACTTCGAAGAATAAGCAATTGGTTTCAATTATAAATGCAATAAAAAGGGAAAATGAGGGGATGAATTAATCATACAAAAAGACACTAGTAAGAAACTCTATCAAAATTACTTTTCAAGTTCAACATTCATTCATTCCAAGCTTTGTAACCATTTTCTACTAATGCAAATCAAATTCATTTTGGGCCAAATATTCAAAACTGTATTCAATTTTTGACATTCAATTCAAATTTCATTCATTATCAGGTTTCAAATAATAGAAAATTTTGGAATTGACACGTTTAAAGAGGTCAAGAACATTAATTAAGTCGGGGAAACTTACATTTCTTTAGCGTACTTAACTAATTTTTCAGAATTATTGTCAATAATGGATCATCCACTTTAATAATGATGGCTCCAAAGATAAGTATATTTTGAGGAAGGGAATTATTAGATCTTAAGATCAATAAATTGCTCCTATAATAGTACGATAGGAAGATATTGTTTTAACGACTACAAAGAAAATTGAGAGATTACTATGTCTAGGAGTGTATTTACTAAAATTTAAAATAAATTTCTAAATCAATCAAATATATTTTTGATCTATAAAATTATTATATTAAATAATTATTTTAATCTAATAAATAAAGTATATTTCATAGATCAAATAAATAAATATTTTTTATTTATAAAATAACTAAATTAAATGATTATCTTAATCTAATAAAATGAATAGATTTTAGATTAATAAAATTATTTAATTTATTATTTAAAATTAAGTTATTTTAATAGTCAATTAGATAAATGCTATTAAAATCATAACAAATAAGTGATAATTATGTTGATACAAGTCAAGTAGAAATCATTCATGCAAAAGTGATAGAATAGAGATTCAGTCTTATCAGACTTCTCTCATTATCATTATAAATAGAGGAGCTTCCCTTATTCCATGTACATTAAAAGCTCTATTAAAGCCAAGACTCAATGCTCTCCAAATCCTTAAGATTTATCAAGTTCATCAAGGTATTCATCTTCAAATTTAAATTTGATTCAAGATCAAACCTCAAAAGCCTTTGGATCATATTTTTCATCAAAAATCATATTTGATTCAATATTAAGCTTTAATAATTTTCTTTAAAATTTAAATCAAAGGATTAAAATTCTTTATTACAAGAATTTCATATTAAAGATGATATCTACTTTAAATTGATAAGATTTATTTGTTACTCAATTTCTTATTTAATATATTCATCTTAAGAATTCATGCTTACCAATATTTAGCATACCAAGTGGGACCATCTGTACCTTTTATCTCTTATTTTAAGTTCAAATCCTCAATAAGAATGACATCCAAGAAGAACAACTCAATGACATTAAAAAAGTACAACTTTCAACCAAAAGTCACTCAATTGCAAACCCCTGTTTCATCATATGTTAACTATCAATGATAGTCTCAATACTACATGATGAAGATAAAACTAGTCAAGGAGTTGTATGAATAAATAACTCCTCTTTAATAATAAGTGATGCTTTCATCAAAACTAGGGGCAAAAGTTAGAGCATTAAAAGAAGTTGGTTCTTTATTGTCATTTAAATTTTGTAATAAGGAAGGAAGTTAAGGTGGAAAGTTTACTCTATAATCAACTCATCAAGCTTCATCTTCAAGCAATCTTGACAATGCTATATCAATAATGATGACCAACTCTACTTTAATGGAACAATAAGTCACCAACTTAACAAAGCTGGTGGAGGAGCTAATGAAAAAGACTTAGGAAAAAAAATAACAAATTGCATTTTTGACTGCAAGGCTAGCAAGCATGATAGGAAAGCTATTGTTGATGGAGCATCTAATCCACCAATAAGCCAAAAGAAAGAATAAGATGCTTTAGCAACAAATGCTAATAGGTAACACTCAAGTAGTTTTTAGTAACTTGGTTACCATTACCTAATTGGAAGGACTTATCAAGAAAGCTATCAAAGAACAAGCTATAAAAGAACAAGTTAAGATGTTGATGTAACTTTCTTATTCATATACAAAGCCATACATATAGCGAATTAATCTGATGAAGATACTAACAAATTATCAACTTCTAAAATTTCAACAATTTGATGGTAAAAGAAATCTAAGGCAGCAAGCCACTCACTTTGTGGAGACATATAATAATGCTAGCACATATGGTGATTTACTTGTCATGTAGTTCATTTAATCTTTTAAAGTTGATGTCTTTCATTGGTACACTAACCTTAAAGTTGGCTTAATTGATAGTTGGAAATAACTTAAGTAGGAATTCCTTAATTATTTTTATAGCACTTAATGCATTATTTATCATCATGAAGTTGATTGCAACTGACCGATGAAAAGATGAGCTTATGATATATTACATCTAAAGATAGAGGAATCTCAATCTAAATTGCAATGATCATTTTTTAAAACCTCTCTAATTAATATGTGTATTAAAGGAATATGTCACATTTGTCATATGTTATATAATTATTGCTTTCCATGCTTAAATAAAATTGCATGTATTGATAATTGATTATTGGAAGTTCATTATTATTAAAAACATAAACCCATGTTACTTGGTAAGCAAGATAATTTGAAGAAGGGAAACACATGATACAACTAGTGTAGAATGTTAATCATATAAGTATAAGTGTGAATCATAATTAATGAGCATTCTTATGAATTAAATATGACCAAAGTGATAATTAAGTTATAGAAAGAGGTACTTATCGCATTAAAAAGTATTACCACTAGGAAATATATTAGAGAAATTATCATATGCTTAGTTAAATAAATGGTGACATAGTATAAGAATTCAAGCATGGAAAATTAAATGGTTGACTTTTAAGAGAAATTATGGATAAAAGAGTTTGAAAAGGGTGCTTGCAGAATAAATGGAGGTGTTAGCATTAAGGATAAAAGCTACTGCTTGGTTGAGGCAATCATTTTTTCTCCAAAGTTAGGTAATGATTAATTAAAGAAATTCTTAGTTAATTTTAAATGGAACAAAGAGAGGATAACTAAAAAAATATTTTGGAATACTTTAAGAAACTAAAAGAAATGAGTAAGAAGACTGAAGAAGGAAAGGGAAATTGAATTCCTTCTTGGTAGAGTATTTGACTACCTTTAGAATAAGAAGCTTACCAAGAATATTTATTGCAATTTAGCTTGGAACAATGAGAGTTAAAGACTCTTATATAAGTATTTAAGGTTTATAATGATGTTAGCTAATGAATTGTTATGACAAGAATAAAAGATAGGTTGTTAATTACTAATCGAGAGTTGAGTAAGAGAGGATTATTAAGTGAATTTACTTCTTAAATTAGTTATAGATTATGGTATTATTTTTATTAAATAATTAGAGGAAAGGAGGCTAATTTGTGTCCATTCTTGCTAAAATAATTAATTTATTTTGGGCTAGAATTTTATGTCTCATGAGTTGTGTATATCCCCTTAATATGTGTTTGAAAATATGAATCAAATGAGGTTGTTAGGAAACTTGAATGCATGTGTGTATATGCATGAACTAAGTTGCCTTATTTTTAATGAAAACTTGATGGATTATTGGCCTAAGTTTAAATTAAATTTCCACATCACTATGCTAATTGAAACCTAAAATTTTAGGACATAGAAGGCAAGTAATTGATCATTTAAGGGCTAGTAATTGTCAAATTGTAATTGATCATTTATATAAGTCAGACACATATAAGAATATATTATAGGAATGCACATTTATTGATTGGTTTTAAGGCATGAATTTTTTTGAGGATTTTGGAAAGATGATCAATATGATGAATGATAATGTAATTGAATTTATTGGATTACAATGCGAAGGAATATACATTATTTCTTATAAATGATGGAAGAAGTGGAATAAGTCAATTGAATTACTTGAAACTTGGGCTATAAATTATACAATGTTTGTTAATTAATTAATGAATGGTCTAATAAGTGAATTTAGACCTTATTTACCTTAAGTAATGGTCTAATAATTGAATTTATATAACTTATACATTTATAATAACACATTGTAGAAATGCACATCTATTAATTGGTTTTAAGGTATAAATTTATTTTTAAGAATATTGGTAAGATGATCAATGTGATAAATAATAATACAATTGAATTAAGTTTATTAAAGAGCCCTCATTGGATCGCAATATGAAGGAATATACATTGTTTCTTACAAATGATGCAAGAAGTGCAATAAGTTAGTTGAATTGTTGGAAACTTAGGCTATAAATTATACAATGTTTTTTAATTACTTAAAGAGTGGTCTAATAAGTGAATTTATATAACTCATATAGGTATAAGAATATTGTTAGTCTCAAAAGTAGTGGTCAAGAGGGGGTGAATTGATAGAATTTAAAATTTAAAATAATTTTAATAGACTATTTTCAATACTAGTAAACTACTTTTAAAACGAGTGAGTTAATGTGAACTTTAGTAAAATAATTTGATAAAAAAAATATTAAATGATTCAATTCAAAAATAAATAAAAGTTATAGAAAATAACTTGATTGTTTCTAGAAAACTCTCCTTCAGAAAATAATAATTTGATTAAAATAAAATCTTTTTTGTAAAAGCCTTTCAAAATGAAATAATTGAAAATTAGTAGGCTAAAAATAAAAGGAGAAGAGAGAAAATAGTGAACACATGATATATAGTGGTTCAACCTAAATGCCTATATCTACTCTTTCAAAAACTAATATTTTGAGACTCCATTATATCAAATCACTATAATAAGTTTTTAAGGTTAACTTGGAACCTTTACAATCAAGAGTTTTTAGTAGACTAACTTGAACCTTTTCAAGTTTTAGCAAGCTAACTTGATGACCTTAAGTTTTCATAGGCTCATTTGAAACCTCTTCAAATTTTTTACAATTAAGCTTACTTGAAAACCTGTCAAAACATATGACTAGTTTAAAATATAAATTATCACAATCTCTATAAAACTTATTGAAAAGATTAAGAATAAATATGCAAATGAAGCTCTTAGAAAACAATTTTGATGTATATTAATTTAATAATTTCCTTATCTATTCTTGTGTGTTTTTTGACTTAAAAAACTCATGTATTTATACTTGAAAATATGATAGTTATATTCCATAAATACATAAAGTATATAAATATGTAATTTAATCAAAATCAATTTGAAAATATTTATACTTGAAAATATGACAGTTAGGTTCCATAAATACATAGAGTATAAATATGTAAGTTAATCAAAATCAATTTGAATATAGCTTTTTGTTATGTTAAATCAACAAGCTAGATTTATATGACAAATAAATTTATTACCAAAACTGATTTTGAAAAGTTAACATTTTCAAAAAATGAAAGTATATCCAAAAATTATTTTATGAAAAGAGGAAATTTTATATTTTGAAAGATATTTGGTTTGAGCTCCATAAGGTATATATTCTCAAAAATTTCTTAACAAAATTTTTGAAATGATTACCATAACAATCCTCAAGATAATTACTGAAACTAACAAATCAAATAATCACCAAATATATGATTTATCTAAATTTGGTCTTAATTAAAATATTTACGAAGTATATATTATTTTTTCATTTAAAAACATCAATCACATGAAGTGCTAAATCCAATGTTATTAACAAACAATCAAAAGGATAAAAAATATTATTTTGAAAACTTAATTTAAAATAAAATTGAGTAAATAAAATCCACTTGAATTAATTAAGCATAAACTTAAGCTCAAATTTTGGTAATCATCAAAATTAGAATATAAAGTCAACAAATATATTGTAGAATGCACATCTATTTATTCTTTTTAAGGCATGAATTTATTTTTGAGAATGTTAGCATGATGATCAATATGATGAATAATGATGCAATTGAATTAATTTTATTAAAGATCCTTCATTAGAGTGCAATGCAAAGGAATATACATTATTTCTTACAAATGATGTAAGAAGTGCAATAAGTCAATTAAATTATTTGAAACTTAGGCTATAAATTATACAATGTTTGTTAATTGTTTAAAGAGTAGTCTAATAAGTGAATTTAAACCTTATTTACCTTAAATTAGGTGTTGGGAATTTATTTGCATACTCATAATGAATAATTTAGTATTCAAATACCTTTGGAAGAAATTATACATGCACATACATATAAAGAAGTTGGTCTATTATCACATAAATTACTTTAAGGTGAGAACCATAAATTTAGTAACTAAATTAATTAAAGTAAAAAGAGGATAAGCACTCACTAAAGTCATGGAGTATTAATTGAATTAATATGACATTCAATGTAAATAAATGAAAGGTTTAAGCCTATGAAATGTCTCTTGATAGATAATCTCAATGAACTAAGTCTTATTTATAAAAAATAAATGTGTAAACAAACTCTTCTTTGATTCTTATAAAAGGATTTTTGCAATGTCATAGCAATACAAAATATTTAAACATGTTATTGAAGGTTAAAGCCTAAAAACCTTTCAAAATAAGTTAGATTTCTACGATTTTATCGTAATTTGATCGCATGAGTCAAGTACAAGATTACACGACTTGTATAATTTAAAAATCATATAAATTTTTTATCTAAACATAAGTTAAGAGTTATGAACAATTTGAGTCAAGTTATCATCAAAAGGGCATTTATCAATTTTCAATGTCACACATTATCCCTTTAATAAGGCATAACATGCTCCTATCATATACTTAATGAATCATGAATACCTAACATCAAAATCCATTAAATATGTTACAAGGGATAGAGTATAAAATGTTTGATTGGTATCAAAGCAAACTTGAATCTTTTTCAAATTTAAAGGGGAGTAACTTGTAAACTTGGGGGTGGTCTAAGTTTAAGGTTGGATCATAATAAGGACAATATGTATTTAAGAAGAGGAAATTGTAACATCCTACATGGAAAATATAAAGGATCAAAAAATGAGTTTATAATAGTTCATGGCCCAATTATTAGTTAACTTAGGTTAACCATTTTAAGCTAGTGGTTTAGGTTTAAGGTTCATTAGACTAAATAGGTCTAGGGCTATTATATCTAAGCCAAAGTTAAGTTTAGTTATCCCCAAAATACCTTTTTTCAAATCTTCATAAAACAATTACACTTAAGTTATACATAACTTGAGTTATGTCATCCCAAAAATACCATATACTCTTTTAAGCATAAACCCAAAATTCATTCACTTAATTTTATCATTCAAAATAATATCAAACATCTAAATTTATTTCAATAAACCATTAATAAACCATGTGTAATAATTCATAATACTAAGACATTTACATTCTTTCATACTAATTAATCATAAATAAATTCATGACACTGTAGAATTATAAAAAACCATCCATATCATAATTTGAATTTTGAATGTTATTAATTATAATCATCCATCACTTCTCATAACCAACTAAATACAATCATTTCACACTTGACAATATATATAAATAAGGTTTTATATCTTTAAAACTTATATTGAATCTAAGCTTGTTAAAATAATTAAGATTATCTTAAATACTTTTCTTTTATAGTACTTATGATGATCTCAAACAAAAACATAAAACTTCACTAACATGATGCTTAATAATGCAAAACTTAAAGAAAATAATTAATGAAATCAAAATAATTATTGATTTTGAGGTGTTGAAAACTCATTATTTCATTTTGAGATGTAAATGAAGCATATAAATCTTCATGGGAGTAAAGGAATTTAAAGTTGAAAAGTGAATATGAAATGGTTTATACTTTGTAAAATTATTAAAAGGATTTACAATTGACATAAAAGGAAAGGTATGCTTATCTTTTTTTGACTCGTAAATAAATTCATGTAAATAAGGCTTAAGTAGTTTCTTTTTTTGAAAACCCATTTGCTTAATATTAACATTTCATCTTTTTTACCTATGACATAAACTTAAGTACTATATGAATTTTCAATTTAATTATGGTGGTGAGTGGACTTTTAACTATGATTAATTAAATTATGTGAATGGTAAGGTATATATTATTAAAAATTTTAATATTGATTTCCTAAATTAATTTGATATAAAATAAAGATATGAAGAACATTTAAGGTTTAAAAATGATAAAATATTTTTATTCTTGAGCTCAAGAAAACACTTGATGATGATTGATTGCTTGTTAATGATGATTCATTTGTTATAAAAGTGATGAATTATATAAATAAAGATGGTTAGTGTTTTAGGAATATAGTTCATTATTGAACAAGGCACAAATAATCATATTGTGTTAATATAACTCTTAACATTTTTAGTACAATAATGTGGGTGAGGGTAATGGAGATATTAGAGACTATGGAAATGATGGTAATGAGTAGGAAAATAAGAGTAATAACATAAGAATTTGGAGATTTAAATGGGGGTAACTAAGCAAGAATTAGTTGCAAGAATATACTTATACAAGTTAGTGGGAATCAAAGTGAGATCAGATATGTTAGGCTTGTTGGCTTTATGAGTAATATGAGGAAGAGACTAACTATGAAAATGAAAATGAGCATGATAATATTAAAAATGAAGAGAATGCATCCTTTAAAGAGAAGGTTAGATATGGTAATGAGAATGGAGAGACCAATTCATTTTAGAAATGACATATATTAATACTTTAAAGGTTACAAAAGTGATAGCAAAGTATGTCATTTTAGTATGTGTAAAATTAAAGCTAAACCTAAATGAACTTAGTAGGATTAGAGCAAAATGTGTGAATGAAGAAAGGTGCCCATTTATGTTACTTGTAAGGATAGAAGAAATTTAAGCATTTCTATGTATACATTAAGGGATAATAATAATGTTATAAATATTATTCAATTCCTAATGTAACTATTGTTTATTTTTCAAGTAAGCATAAAAAATTTGAAGGCCTAGGTTTTAAGTTAAAATTAATGCAAAAGAAGGCAAATAAAATTTTAAAAATTAATATTAGTTTGCAAAAGTGTAAGAAAGTTAAGAAACTTATGATGAATGAACTTATGGTAGTTACAAAGTCTTAGTATTTGAAGGCTTGTATGAATAAATGCAAAACAAGATACCCTAGAATCAAAGTGAAAATATAATTATGCAAAGAAGCTTTAAAAGAGGGAAGGAGAGTATTTAAGAGGACATTTATATGTTTTGATACATTAAAAGTTTTTATAATTTTTAATATGTAAAAGGTTAGAGTGTTTATTTATTTCTAATTTATTATTACTTATATTGATATATTTTTACTATCATATATAAATCTAAGTTATATAAATGGATTGATGACTATTATAAAGAAAGTTTTAATAGAAGTCAAGTATCGATAATGTGATAGTATAAATAGGCAAATTGGTTAAAAAAATAGTATAATGGTAAATGTAGGAAGATGTTTTGGTTATGTTTATGGTTGAAGTTTAAAGATAAATTGAAAGTTATTGGAGAGATGAATAAAAAGGATATAAATAACCTTGTTCATGTATTTCAACCTCCTCATCTCTAACCACAACTTGTTAATTTCTACCTCAACTTCAAGTATTGTTCCTCCTTTAATTCAATTGTGAGTTCTCATATTCAAGAAGTTAATTCTCAAACTTAAAAAAAAAAACTAATTACATCCTTTATCTTAATGCATAATTATCCCTCATAACTTTTGAAAAAACACTACAATTATTTACCTTCATTCTTATAAACTAAGTCATTCTCATTAATCATAAGAAGAAAACATGTTTTCTAATGATGTCACACCCCGACCTAGGCGGTGACGACATGATCCCGTAGCATAACCATTCCTTTCCTATCTCAGAAAAACAATAATTATACTACAAGGGATTTTAACTCTAACGCTCGTATAATAACTGGGTGATAACATAAAAGTTATAAGTAATTATAAAACTTATATAATACATTTAGATTACTGCCAAATACAACGAAAGGAATTTGCACAAATATACAAAGCCGTAGGAGTCTGTCTAGTAGTTCGGGTTCTCTACCAAATCGACTAAGACGTGAACCAGTTGCTGGTGACTCTAGTCCTGGCGCTCACCCTCTGGACTTGGACCTACGTTCATCAAATGATAAACATTGAGAATAATCTCAGTGGTGCTAAGAACACAATCACATAGCACACACACACAGATCATAATACACGCAATCATGCTAGTATAACATAAATACAATCATCAATCAACACCCATAAAAGATATAAGCAATCTCTACATATGATTATTCCCAAGCAACACACAAGTAGGAATGCAATGATACGTTGCACTCGCCCTCATTTTGGCACTTCTCGTGCTCTTTTAGGAATGTCTTATTCCTTTATCATATTAATTAATATCGGCACTTCTCACACCAGTAGGAACATCTCATTCCTTTCACCATATTAATTAATATCGGTACTTCTTGTACCCCAGTCCCTTCCTTATTTCTCCCCGTCACCATGATATGCTATGTTGATGAACAACAATTCATTATCATGATGCATGAATATACCACATAACATCCCCGAGAGCCAATATCAACAACCACATGATACGTTCCTTCCCGGAACCAATAACCAGCCAATAAGCATAAGCATACAGGAATATAATCCCACATATCAGTTTCCTAGCCATACTTTGCCTAGAAGTACAAGAAGAAGTAAACAAGACACCTAGCATAAGCTAGCACAAACAACGCAACTAGCACAAACCTAAGATAATAAGGCTTCTAGCGTAAACCAGTAATCTCGTTAACAACGATCACCAACATTAACTTCAGCTCTCACACCTTCTTGGGTACTTAGGAACCGTAACTTTGTTATTTAAGAGGGTTTGGGAAAGAGAAAAGTGAAAGAAAAGTAGGGGAAAAGCTTGTTCTTATTCGTTGAAAAGTCAAACTTAAGTCGCGTACGACCGTACAGATCTTGGTACACCCGTACCGACTGAAACACCCTTACAAGCAAAAACTCCTGCGAGCAATGGTATGCCCGTATCCTTTTTGGTACGCCCGTACCATCATGAGCCACTTGACAAACCCAATTTCTTGCGAGTACGCATATGGCCGGACACCCCTTTTGGTACGCCCCGTATGATTTCCAGGAACCTAAGACCCTAAATCTCCCCTGTTTGGTACGCCCGTACGGATCCTCGTACACCCGTACCACCAGCCATTCTTCCTTATCTACCACTCTAACTCACTCCCGAGCTACCTAAAACATCACAACACATATAAAACATTTGTACTATCATACACAAACCATGCATACATGCAAATACATAGCACAACACGTCATCACAATCCAAATATAGTCACAAATACACAGCATATATGCATGCATCATATAAAACTCCTAGGGTCTCTAATGTGAATATGACAACTCCCTCCCCCTTAAAAAGAATTTCATCCTCGAAATTCCAGCCTAACATGTCTATAACCTTATAACATGAAAAATATAAACTTTACCCGTCACCAAATTTGTCGCTTGCGACTGTTTGTTCTGGCACAGATTGTAAATTCTTGCTAGTCCTCCGCGAGGTTGATTCACTGACCCTTGACAACTATATCCCGTGGCACTGTCTCTGCTTCTGTTCATGCCTTTGTCTACATGATCTATCTATAAAACCCCAGATGAAGGTCAAATTGTAGGATTCTGCTATTATGAACCACCCCTAGCTTCTGTATGCACAGACATCGCCGTTCGAGTTGGACATTCTAGAGCGTAATGTTTTGTACCTTCGCACCGATAATACACTAGGGTACTCACTCGACAGCTTCCCACATACTGTCGACCACAAGTACGATAGGGCATAGGTCGTAGCTCAGAACCACTATGGTTACTAACTTGTTCGCTCTGTGTTCTACGAGGTAGCGGTGGTTGGAACTCGGATGATCGAGGCGTAACTGACCCTTCATATCTAGCCCTCTTTTTTGATGCCAAAGCATGATAGGAATCACTTATTTGTCACCTCATAGATCTACGATTATCCTCATCTTCCCATAGGGTCTGTTCCTGTTCTAAAGCATTCATGATCAAAGCTGAAAAATTATCATAGTGGAATCCCTGAACTAAGGACCTGATTCTCGGCCTCAACCCTTACTCAAATCTCTTATATCTTTCCCGATTCGTGGTTAGAATATGACTAGCATAATAAGCCAAACATGTATACTCCTTTTCATACTCAGCCACTGATAAACTACCTTGCTTCAAACCCAGAAATTCCTGTAACTTCTGATCTGTATAAGCACTCGGGACATACTTTTGTCAAAATTCCCTCAGAAAATCTTGCCATGTTAAGATAAGAGGTTCAACTAAACTCTGTGGAATTGTTTTCCACCACTCATAAGCATCGTCTTGCAGTAATGAAATAATATGCTCCAATTTCAATTCATCTGGGCAACTCATCTGTCAAAAAATTCTCTGGATGCGCTCTAACCACATCTCTGCAACATATGGATCTATGGTCCCCGTGAAGTTTGTTGCCCCAAATGCTCAGAGCTTCTGGAAATCCCTCTTATGTTCTTCTCTCTGAGGAACTACCACTGGAGTTGGCCTAGTCTACTCCATTTGTCCTTGCAGAGTCTGAAGAAATTGGGCAAATTGTGTTGCCAGCGGATCTACCCCGGTAGCTGTAGGTTTTTCATTTTACGGTACCCTGGCAGCTTGTTCCCTTGGTGTTGCAGCACCCCCAGTCTGACTACCAACCTCTGAGCTATTGTCCCAGACGTTAACATTACCCTTGCCCTCTTCTCCACTAATCATAACTCTGTCAGACATGGCGAATATCCTGCAATTATATAAAGAAAACAACAATAACAATAACAACACATATCAGCAGCTCGGACTATCAAGACTCCTATTTATGCAACTTTCCCTTTTTGGCAGTAAACATAAATGTGACATGAGCTAAACCATAACTCTGTGAACTAAACCATAGCTCTGATACCACTAAAACACGTCACACCCCGACCCAGGCGGTGACGACATGATCCCTGTAAGAGTAGCGCGCCCCGGACTCGGGAGTGCTGCACGCTGTTCGGCGTGAGATGCCGTGGTGCTTGCTCTCAATAGCGTACTTCCATAGTTGATTGTTTCTTTAACCTAGAAAAATCACGTCGAGGTTATTAAGTGGAGTCGCCACCCAGTTTGTTTTGCCAATTCAATTGAATGACTAGAAAAACTGGGAAATAAAACCCTGGCCTCCCTGTGTTGGGAAGCAGCCTGAATTTCTTCAGAGTTTGGGTTCGGGATTTCAAATTTATTAATGTTCTGTTTTATTATGTTCATTTATTTAATTTTAATGAATGCTCCTAAACACGCGATTAGGTTTAAGTTTGTTAGCATACTCTTTCATGGCATAGGGCATACAAGGAAAACAAATCATATATAAACATAAAGAAAGCAGAAATAAAGCAATAAAGACAGGAAAATAAAAAGCAAAATAAAGTGTGGGTATTTAAATACAACCCACCCAAAATAAAGAAAACCAGATAAATGGAAATAAAAGCAATTTGGGTATTTAATACAACCCAACCAAAATAATAATTAAAACAATAAAAACC
>CANYBF010330469.1:0-13279 GCA_948192965.1 Dalechampia spathulata
AAGGTTTGATTAAGTTATAATAAATAGTATAAGTTGGATTAATAAAAGTCAAAGAAGGTTGATTTAAATTAAGCTTATAAAGAGGTATAATTTGAGATGAATGAATATAACTTATAGTGAGTTTAAATTGAGAACTAAAAAGGATATTTAAGTATGATAAGTGTTCTTAAAAGTTTATTTAAGTTAATAATGGAATGATAGAATGAGATTAAGTAAAGTTATGATATAAGTAACTTAAGAATGCTTGCTAAGGTTAAGGAGATTTTAAATGAAATATATACTATATTTGTTATATGGATTTAAATGATTACTGGTTTAAGAATAATAAATGGTTTAAGAAGATTATTAAGTGAATAATTAAGAGATATGATACTGTTATGATGAGATTTTACTTAAGAACTTAAATAGGAATAACAGAATACTAAGGGATTTAAGTACACGATTAATTATAGAATAAACATACTTGATTAACTTTATGTATATGAAATAAGTTAATGATTAAATATTGAGCAGATATATTTAATGTTATTAGATCTGAGACTAAGTATAAATAACAGAAGAATAATTAAGTCAGAATATAATTTATATAGTTACTGATTATAAGATAAGTTAAGTAAGGATTTTAGTTAACTGATATTGGGTTCTGACAATGATAAATGATACGAGGTTAAGTATGAATTAACAGAGTTTTAAGATATTACAAAAATATGATTGATATCAGAATTAATTAAGAGAATACTGTTTAAATTGCTAATTTATCTTAAGAAAACAGGATTATTAAGAACCTGTTAGCAGGAAATTAATAGAGAATTGTTTATTACATGACTAAATGAATTTTGATACTAAATATATTCCTATATGCTTAAGATATTATTGAACTTAAACTGATAACAGAAGTTAAGATTAGACAAGAATAGTAATAAGAAACTATTAGAGCTATATAAACAGGATATTAAGAGGAAATCAGTAATATGATATTGACTGACTTAAGCTAGCATACAGTTAAGACTGTTATATTAAATTATGACTTAATAACAACTGAATTTCAACAGAATCTTAATTAAGTTACAAATTATAAATATAATACGGATTCGAGTTTAATGATAACAGTTTAATAAATAGTTAATTAAATATAAGTTGTTGGTAAAATACCTATATACTTATTAAATGGAGATAAGAATTTGTTTTTAAACAATAAGGAATAGTCCTTAGTAAGAGGTGAATCTTAGGCAGTAAACTTAAGGAAACACATTAGAAATGATATTGGTTTATTCAGTGGTATATAAATATAAAAATGATAAAGGATGAATTTAATTACTAATAAAAGATTAATATTGATTTTGAAATAGGTAAATCAATGGAAAATATTCATGAATCACCCAAGGATATTAACAAAGGGAAGGACATACCAGGTTTGTGCTAGTATGTTTGAAGTCCTCGATCATTAAATGATCAAAGAGGCAAAGGTTTGGTAATGCAATAGCATTATATTATTATAATAATTTAAATTTAATTATGCATTATATATATATCATGAACATAAAGCATTCAACATAAACATGACATAGCATGACATGGTGAAATAAGGAGAAAAAAATATGATGTGATAAGAGAAAAAGGCTAAATGATTATATTGGGCACAATGATATAAATTCCTATGGGAATAAAATAATATGTTATCATGATATGAAAGAAATAGAATTGAAAAACAAGATGTTAAATGAGCTCATATATAAAGAATCAAAGTTATGTTATAATGAAAGACCCAGTAAATGCGCATTTAAATGGAATGATGGATCAAGGAATAAGAGGGAGAATGCATAGCATAAATGCATTCTCATAAATATACACTGTTCATAATTCATGACATATGACTCAATATGATGTGAATTCATGGTATGATTAAAGGATATATTAACTTCACTTGAATACCTATTATGGTTGGAATTTCATCATATTCTAAGATAATCATACTAAATGGTTCATATATATATGACATGAAATACAAATAAAATAGACATGTTGTTTTGAAGTATATGATATAATGTTTACTTGGCCTCAACACGTCATGAAATATAAATGCCTTAAGTTTTTAAATGTTATAACTAATGGATTATATGATTACTTGTATTACATATTATAACTAGCATCACTGAGTTTATACTCAGCGTTTGTCAATTGATAAATGCAGGATCAAGCAAAGTCATAGAACTAGAACATCAGTAAAGCAGTTGGACATATCAACAGATTATTGGTAAATGGTTTAAGTTTCCTAATGGTTTAAGTTTCCTTCAGACTTCTATCTTTATAAATTATCATGCAACTACTTAAATAAAGCACTCTAGCAGTAAATAAAGTAAGTTTGGTAAAACTAAAGATATGTAAAATATTAATGTATGTATCTTATAACTCTGATGACATGATGACATAATTATGATGTTATATTATAACCTAGGATAATAAATGTTTTGGATTAATATGAGTTTGCATGCAACTTATATGTATAAATCATAAAAAAAATTTTACGGAATGTATGGAATCCTTTGTAGGATAATTATTGACTTCATTAGTTAGGAAGTTAATAATCATTCTACGAGAGCATGTTACGCAGCCGAAAGATGTGACAATGATAATGCATGGATTGATATGAAGAATTCAAGCCATACAAATTCACGCAAGCACCAGCCCCAATTAAATCGCAAACCTTCATTACAAAGTCAATAATATACCTAGTGTTAAGTGACATTAATTAAGCACTTCATGATAGAAAAGTTTAGTTGTGTATTAGATAGCATAATCCTATATTCACAAGCTGGTTAGTGCATATGGTTGCTTTGTAGTGTGCTAATGTTTAATGTTAAATTCTAAGACTATAAAGCCAAAAAAAAATAAATTAAATAATGTATCCATTCTTTACTTGGTGATCAACCACACTCTTTTTCCATTCATGATTAACAATATGTGAAATAGGAAAATGCATTTTATATATGTATAAGGGACTTAAATATTATGTGTATGCAATGAAGGTTAGATAATTGGATCACATATTACAAAAGAAAGTAAAAAATAAATAAATGCTACCATAAGTAAAGATTAGATAAGAAAGAAATTATTCAAACAAGACGAGATGGTTAGAATACATACTTATATTAGCAACAAGTTCTTTTTTTCACGTATATATGATTATCCTAAAAATAAGAGATTAATTGATAAGTTTATTAAAGATCAATTATAAATAAACAAATGTTAGAAAAAATAAATAAAGATAATGAAGTGTTAACTACCGCCCACATGTACCTATAAGAATATATCCAATTAATTAAATACGATATAAAGGATAACAAGTTTAAGAATAGAGAATTGAATCATTATTCTTTAATTAACTTCATATTTATATGATAATAGACTTATGTAATGATTTCAATTAATCACATGTTATGGAAGTTATGAAATAATAAAAAGATAGACTAGTGGATATAAATAAGAATTCAGTAATCGAGTTAGTCAGGTACAAGTGGACATAATTAAAATTTAGTAAAACTTATGGATATCTAATATATAAATAAGAATGTATTGAATATCTATGTGAGTATTTCATTAATACGCCAAGTACTTGTATGTAACATGCGAAGATAATAGGGGGATTGCAGTTTTTGCTTCATAGAAGGGCAAAGGCAAAATGAAAACAAGTTTATATTTAATAATAATGATGTTATAAATGAAAATTTTAGGCAAAATCAAAAGCTTGATGATTCAAGCTTTGGAACATAAATATTATACGTATTTGATTATTATTCATTAATGATGGTTATGCAGCATACAGATATTTGGGATGGTTATAGATTTATAGTTGTGTTATTATTAACGATTCAAGATTTATAATGTAAAGTGTTATGGATATTTAATTATTTTATATTTATGTTGGATATTATTTATAGTTGTGTCATCTTTATATAAATGCATACACATTGAAGTTATGTATCATATATCATTGGCATGACATATTGGAGGAATAAGGGAGATACACTTATATATGTATAAAATATTAAAAAAAAAGTGATATAAAGGAGGCACTAGTATATTTATATAAATTGATAATTGATGAGATTTATGAGAGGTTGAGTTCGGTCCCTATTAATTGTGCACAATATGATAATATGATTATTCCTGAGGTAGGTTAAGTTTGGTCCCTCCTCAGTAAGCCATATGACAAATACTAAATCATGAGCTAGGTTGAGTTCGAGTCTCTCCTCAATGAGTCACATGGATATATAATGAAATGAAATGGAGAAGAAAATGCAAAGCATTAGCATTCATAATTCATACAACATATCATTGTTATTCTACAATGGTAAGATGGTAAAGGAAAGTGGAATTTTGTGCATTCGCAATCATTGGCGTGAACATTATATAATTATGTTTTGAATAGAAATAATAAAATGAAGAGGCAGTGGGAATATCACACATAATTATTATTATGACGTCAACCAAAACTAACATAACTTTTGGGTGATTAGAGTATACAATGATAATCATATTATAGAAATATTAAAATGCTTATGGGAACTATTGGTGAGATATTATATAACCTACTTACCTTCCTACGTTTAATCTATGCTTATTGTCATTTTTTGAATTTGTAAATTAAATTTTACTATACCTATCATTGAGCACCATTGAGTCTATACTCAACATTTGTCTTTTGATGAACCTAGGCTAAAGTAGTCTAAAGAGGCAACCAAATAAGTAAAGCACCAGGATGATCAAGATAATTTAAGCTGCGTATGATCCTCACAATACATTTTTGATAATATAATATATTTCTAGCAAACATTTCTGTTAGCGCGACTATCATTGTATAATTATAGGCAGTAAAATATTTTATGTATGTAAATTTTGTTGAATTACTATAAGTATCTTATGCATGGTATAGGTAAATGTTATACATAATATTTATATACATAAGGCTATTAGATAGCATGCCATATTCATTATGAGGATGACTTATATGGCAAGTGATGCTAAAGCTATAGGTTTTGAAATCAATAGCAATGAAAAATAGGTCAGATATATTCTGTCAGTATAAAAAAAGAAAAATATATATTACAGATCCTTTGTATGGTGATTAGTGAACTCCTAAGTATATGGTTTTTATTAATCAAGCTACGAAAACATGTTTCACCCTTCGAGTGTGACAAAAATGCATTGATTTTTAGGCAGAAATTATTGTATCAGGAATATAAAAATTCAATCTTTTACCTAACTTTATAAATTCCCATAGGGTAATTATTAAAAAGGGATAAAAATTCACAAAAATCTCATTAAACTCTATCAAAATTAATCCAAAAACACTAATCACTTAATTAGTAACTTAATTAGGCATTTAATTTGGACTAATTTGATTTCCCTAAAATAATTAAAGTCAATAAAATCTCCTACCAACCTTGGGCAAGATCTGAAAGCCTTTTTACTTCCATCTTCTTCATTTCCTTATATTTTTTATATTATTTTTCTGCAAATTTCATCTTTTTTTATTATATTAAGCAATGTATAATGCACATTGCCTTTAATATGAATGTCTTAATTCATTTTGTTTTTTCACATGAATGTATAATGCTCATTACTCTTTTCAGTGAATGTTTGGTGCACATTTATCAATATACGATGTACATTATTTTCTAGAAAACTTTTATTCATGATTTTCATCATTTTTTATATAAAAGTTAAATGTATCAATAGCTTTTGAGCCATATAAATCACATACATATGAATAAATATATATGTGTATCTATATATATATATATACACACACATATATATATTCATATATTGATAATTAACCTAATTCTTTCTTATATTTAGTAATTTTTCTTTAATCCATCAATTTACATTTAATTCATTACTTTCTTGATTCCAAGTCCACTTTAACAACTTTATCTCTAAATTCATTAATTTACATCAAAGATTATTCTTCCAAAATTATTTAGTACTATTTTTCATAAATCCGAAATTTTTCTTTACCCCTTTAAAAGAGCACATTAAGAAATAGACAATATTACATTAATTTATTAGTTTTTTGACATTTTTTTTGAAAATTCATGCTAAATTTGTTAAGAATCTCCTCCATTTATCATGAAGTATTTTGGCCAAACTCTTCCCATCTCTCCTTTCATTTTTTTCTTCTTATTTCTAGTAAATAAAAGTAAATTTTTATTTACTTGTGTCAAAATTATCTCATATAGGTCAACTACAAGTTACACAGCAATAGATAAGTGCATTTTAATCCCCAAAGTTCAAATTTTAACATTTTGATCATTAATTGAATTTTCAAAATTCATCCCACATAATATTTATGTTTTACTCAATTATATTCAATCTAAACACCAACTATGATTCTCACAATAAATCAATCAAAATTAACTTCTATGATTAACAAAGAAATAGCTTCCAAATAGTCACTCATCATCGATTTTTAAGTACATTTGACTTACCTCTAATTAATCATCTATAATATTATTTATTCTTAATTCATTCATATATTATTATATTAATGGTCCTCACTTCATATTTATGGAAATTTCATTTATTCAAATCTCTTATGATTACTATGATCTTTGGTATAATTAAATGTATGAAAATTTTAAACATACAAGAGTGGCAAAACTTTAGTTAATATCAATCGTAACAAAAAAAAAAAAAGCAACATATAAATTTTCAAAATAGAATCTAAAAGTGATTTTTATTTTGAAAAAAAAAAAAAGAAATCGAAAGCTAATTAATCAAAATAAAGCAGCTTGAGATTTCCAATGCCTAGCTTTCTCAAAGCCATTAACAAAATTCTCAAAATCATCTACAGTTTGGTCAATCTCTTCTTGGGTATTCATAACAAAAGGTCCCCATTGTACAAGTGGCTCGCCTATCGGTTCCCCTCCGACCAAAATAAACCTTAAATTGACTTTAGATGACTTGTTCCATGCTTGTAATACATCTCCATTAATGTCCAATAGCAGAAGATGATGAGCTGATGTTGGCAGTGATTTTGCATTCCCAAATATGCCTTCCCCTTCCAACACATAGACAAATGCATTCCAGTTGGCGGGTATTGGTTGCTGAAGATGGGCCCCTGGCTTGAGGGTAAAATCCAAATACATTGTTGGTGTTCTTGTGTAGATTGGTGATTTTCCTCCCAAGGCCTCTCCTGCTATAATCCTCACCCTCACACCATCTTTTGATACTTCTATTATATCCTTGCTTGATATTTCTTGGTATCTTGGTTCGATCCTAATTAAGGATTAAACAATGCAATATAAATTTATATGTGATTCGATTAAGGAATACTTATTTACCATTTATTTTGATTCATTGGACGCATGATTAGAATGATCCCACCAAATTTATGTTGATTTTATTTGCTTAAAAAAGTTACAACACAAGGGAGCTTAACTTTAGTGCTATAAAAATGATAGACATTTTTGAAAACCAGCAGAGAAAGTGGCAAAAAAGCATTATTAAAGATTCTACCAAACAAAAAAGTATATGTAAGTTGGTAAAAGTCAGCAGGCTCTATCAGAGCTCTAGTCTTAAATTTAAAGCATGACCTTTTGATAATAATAATAATAATAAAAGGATTCATGATGATAAGTCATAATCACCATATGTTTGTTTGCTTGAAGTTTTTTCACTCACTCAGTTTTTAGTGCATCATGAATTCCAAAATATCTTAAAATTAACAGCATAAATGATGAATAGCTTACATTTTATGTTTGGAGGAAAGATTGATCCATAACTGGAGACCCTTTTGGGTTCCATGAGAAGCAGGCATTTCTGAGTGAACAATTCCTCTGCCTGCAGTCATCCATTGCAAATCGCCTGCACGTATTGTCCCTTTGTGCCCTTCAAAATCTTCATGCGTTACTGCTCCCTAGTATTCCACCAATTCCCATTCAACTTAATTAAATTTTTAAAAAATAATTTGTGAAAAATATGGATAAATAATATTTAATACTTAAAAATACAATCTTCTTAACATAAATTTGGTACACGTTACTTTTTTATATAATCTGAAATATGACTTTAAGTTCCTATGTGAACAAACGAGCATTCAAGAATATCTTTCCGTATTTCAATGGGGAGAATTCTAATACATATTTACTAACCCATGCATACACTTGTTTACAATGTCAAGTTTTGTTTTTCTACGGTTTTTATCCTATTTGTTATAAACAAATGGATGACAAATTATATATATATATATATATATATATAGCAGTTTTGCACGACCAGTCGGTCTCTAGAGCCTCACTTACTCACAAGGGATGCCTTTTCTTTTTGAATTGAATAAGGGATGCCATACCAACTATAGTATTAAATTTAAGCCACAATCATTGAATGATTAAAGTATATAACTTTCTAACCAATCTCTTGGACGACAGAAATACTAATTATTTTGACAAGTTAGGAATTATTGTTTTTGTTTCTTACTCCGAAAACAAATTAACATTTTTAGCTGTTTATGGTTTGCTTCTCTCAAAAAAGAAAAAACAAACAGAGAACGATGATGAATTAGAAATTTCTGTACCTGCAACATGTATGTGACGGTCTCAAATCCTGTAAATCAACAAAATGAAAAAAAGTTAAAAACAAATCAAACCCATTTTCATTATCAGCTCAGAAAGCATAATTTTTAGTTCTAGAAATTGAGAGGATGATCAACAATCCGGAACCTCGATGTGGATGATCAGGAAAACCAGCTGGAGCAGCAACTGCAATTTCCCATGAACACAAAAAAAAAAAAAAGGCTCACATCTTCAGTCATAATCAAAGAATCCACTACATTTCAACCAAAAGAAAAAAGTGAAAAACTCAGCACTAACCAGAAAACTCATCCAAAACAAGAAAAGGATCAAAATATCTCAATTCAAACCTGGAAAAGAAAAAAAAAAGGAATTAAAACCATTCAAACAATTTAAAAAAAGAAAAGGAGAAAATACCCATGTATCTAAACATCTCAAAATCCTAAAATTTTCATTGATTTCAATTAAAAAGAAGAAGAAGAAGAAGAAGAAGAAGAAGAAGAAGAAGAAGAAGAAGAAGAATCCCATGTTGTTACCTTCCTATACTCCTTCTGACAGTGGCTCCAACTCCTTCACGTTGAGGTCTGGCCAAGAACTTCCTAACCACTTGCCGTGGCTCTTTGAGATCAACAATACAAGAATTTTCTCTGTCAGGCATTTGTTTAAACTTCCTTCTTTTTATTTGTGATATTCCCTCTAATAAAATCTGATTCTTTTAAAATTATAACTGCAACAAACAGAGCTGTAAATTTGTGCAGCAAAGTGAAAATGTTATACGCATATATATAGAGAGTGAGAGAGGCTACGAATGGAAAAACAACCAAGTTCAAAAGGAAAGAAGCAGGCGTCCAATAAGACCCACATGGTTAGTTTCCTTGAGCTCCAGGTCAATGCATCTTTCCTATCACGTCATCCTGTCGTTTTGATGATGTTTTCTTATCATAGCCGTTCTTTGCTTGCCACGTGTCCTCTTATGGGTTCCTTCGGTTCTTACATGAGCCTACGGGGATGAAGACGTCAGCATGATATGGGGTTTTTGCCGGCCTATTCAGATGATTTCGATGGCCCACCTTGGTGAAGTTTTGCATTTCCAGATTTTGCTCCACCCAAAAATGACGACAAAAAATGGTACCTGTCCAATGAAGTTGATTTAAATGATAAATACTTTAATCAAATTTAAACAGAATTATGAAATGTACTTTCTTATTTTAACATGAGATAGAATTTACGTGGTTTAGATTTAAAAAGAAAGAAAGGAGTATCTTAAGAGGAATAGAACCATTTTCTTGCATCCAAAAGGAAATTAGGGGTAACACGATTTCTTCCCAGTTTCAATTATCTCAGCTAGAATCCAGCTGTTTTGTTGATTAGGTAATAACAATTGGCATTTCTGTAATTGTCATGATTGACTTCATCTTACATTATTACTTTATAATATAGACAATGTGATCAAATGAAATTGCAAGGAATTGTGCCGTTTGCCTGTTAGCAATCAACATGCCATATTTCAACGGTGATTTTTAAAATTAAAGAATCTCAAGAAAAGTAAAAGCTGAAGATGTTTACTACGTGTTAGAACATAAAAATAATACATTTTTTCTAATTCTTAACTAACTAGAAAAGTCCACTCCACCCTCATCCCGGAGAAGTTCAATATTATAGCATTAAAGAAAAGAGCTATCTTTATCATATAATTAATACATAAAAAATATAATTTTATGAAAAATATTTATTATATAGTAAAGTTATGATATATTTTTATTTCATGAATCCATCTATGAAATTTGATATTTTCTTAAAGAAAAGTATACCATAATCAGCACACAGTATCAATTATACGTAAGTATGAAATGTTGGGATTTGATATATGGAACCTGATTTTTTAAAAAACAAACAAAAAACAAAAAGGAAAGGAATTTTCAAAGTTATGATATAAAAGAAAAGTGAAGTGGAGATTAGCACATGGATTAAAATCCATATGGTGTGGACGGTAAAAAGGTGGATTAAGATTCCACCTTTAGCATCTCATAAAAAAATAAAAAATAAAAACTTTTTTCTAGAAAACGAATTTATAACCATGCAGATTTTTTTCACGTATTTTTTAAAATTATTTGCATTTAATTTTTAATTTAAATTTAAATTTTTAATATTATTTACTTTTATATCATTCTTTTATTAATTTAAAAATTTTAAAATTATTATCATCTTCTATCTTCTTCTTCCATGATACATATATGTAAATATATATGTATAATTTATCAAATTTCATATATTATAAATAAATATTATAAATATCTTAATCTTTTATAATTTATCATATTAAATCAAACATTAAATTTATATTATAAAATTTTCTTCACAAATTGAAAAGTTAAAAAATAAAATTTAAAATAAAAAATTCATGATTATTGTTGATCAATCACCATTGCTATCGTCATTGTTACCATGCCACTACTATTACCATTCTCATTGCCGGCCATTGTAATCTAATCAAATAACCATAATAAAAAATAATTATAAAAATTGTTAATAAATAATATATATTTAATTTTAAAAATTTATTATTTATTTTAATACATTTTTACTGTTTAATTTTTTCAAAAAAAAATAATACTGTAAAATTTTATAAATATATGTATATACCATATATATCAACTGATAGATATTTATTTACCTTATGATATATATGGTAAATAAATATATAACATATATTATAAGGTAAATAAATATCTATGACATACATATAAATATCTTCCTTATGATATATTTATCTACCTTATAATAAAAATAGTAAATAAATATCTATCATGTATATTATGAGGTAGATAAATGTATTTACTATATATATCAAAAGATAGATAAACATATTTATTATATATACCACATGGTAGATATGTATCTCAAAATATATTATATAATAATATACTGAAAATATAAAGAAAATAACAAATTCATTGAAATAAAATATATTTTCATACAACACCATCATATAATGCTATATACATATATTTATATATATTTATTGTATTTACATATATCTATTTTTATTTATCTTATCTACTTGTATACATAAAATGGTTCAAATCTTACCAAAACAAAAGATCTTATAATATTCAACAATACTCGATTAATATTGTAAAAATTGATAGTATTCAATAAAATACAACAAACACATCCATGGATATTAAAAATACATATTTGCTAAAATAATAAAATCTAGCAAACAAATAGAAGACAAAGAATATCTATCTAAGATAAGATGTGATAATTCTATTCGATTCATGATCTTTACTTGTGATTTCTTTTTTCAATTTATAGAAGAAAAAAGGAGAAGGAAAAGATGAAAAAAAAAAAAAGAACAAGCAAAAGAAGGAAAAGAATAAAAACATGAAGAAGAAAAGGAATGATTTTTGAAAGAAAACAAGAAGAACAAGAAAGAAAAGATGAGGGAATGTTGGAAGAGAATGACAAGGAATAAAAAAGAAGATAAATTTAAAAAGAAAAATAATAAAACATAAAAATAGGATATAAATATAATTTTACAATTTAAATCTAATTGAAATTTAAATAATAATCAACCTAACATTTTCCAAAATATTAAACCTAAAATACGATATTTAATATAACTTACCATACATATATATCATCTAGTAATTTTTTGTTGTCTACTATTTTGTTTAATGTGATAATTATAACTATTTTCTTTAATGTGATATATGTATGCATGTGTGTATAAATATATCCTACGATATCTACCATATATATTATTGTGATATATGTATTTATTAATATATATTATTATATATATTGATAAATACATATATGCCATATGATATATATGATAAATGAACATATTTATCAATTTAAACTATATGTATAACATAATGACCAATAAATATATTTCATATAATATATATAGTATACACATATATTCTACCAAAATATAACATTTGATAATATTTTTTCACACGTATTTATCATAAAAGGAAGCCAAAAGATAACAATAAATAAAAAATATATATAATCAAATTACATAACAAAAAAATTTATTCAGAGAAGAATAAGAATGTAACAAATAAGAAAATTTCAGGAAATTAGGTTAATTTAATATTAATTTTATTTATTTTTTGGATTTGTATTTTTATAAAAATTTGAAGAATGAATATATACATGGATGGTTTAAGCACTTTTCAACTTTTGTTAGACTTAATTTGATAACTTTTAAAAGATTAGAAATTTTATAGTAAAATTTAAAAATATCCTAAAATGACGTATAACTAATTAACCTAAAGAATAAAAATAAGACAATAATTGAGTCATATTTGTTGTGAAATCCCAAGAAGCGCTGGCAACACGTGTGATTTATAATGGTTCGGCTAACTCTTGCCTACGTCCACTTTCTCCTAAGTCACAACTTAGGGTTCCACTAAAATCTCAATCAATTACAATAAATGATTCACTAATGAATCCAATCCCCAGTGTTTTCAAGGTTTACACTCTAACCTTTACAATTTCAATCCTTACAAACAACTCAAATACAATAATCCCCAATGGATTAATCTCACACCAACCCACAATGATTACACTAATACACAAAGAGCAAATAAGGAAACAAGCTTAAAACTTACTTGTAACTGGTGAGAATAGCTCAAGAACAGATGCTCTGTGATTGTATTTTCGTTAGCTCAAAAGATATGAAAGTTGTT
>CANYBF010330571.1:0-35985 GCA_948192965.1 Dalechampia spathulata
ATTCAATAAATCACAATTCTTAAATCATAACATACTAAATTATTTTTACTTAATTTCTAAGACAATTTCCAAATTTTTACTCGCTTACGTCATTAATACGCAATTATGACGTCATAAATAATTTTTATACCAAAAATTTCAAAATTCACATGTGGCTAGAAAAAGTTAACGTGAGCTCAAAAGTCGAAACGGTTTCTTAAAATTCAAAGTATATAACTCTGAGACGAAGTTTAAGTACCGTTTTTCATCAAGTTAGGGGTTTGCGTCAGAAAATGAAATACCCCTTTATCAAGCTCAAATTGCATTTCTAATTATCGTACTCACTATTCCATACCATATACACATTATTATCATAGAAATTTCATATAATCATGAATTTATAAATGCATTTAAGCTCACGTGTTTAGGATGTAACTTATACGATTCTTAATCAACCTTACTTCATAAATTATGTTTACTCCATATAAAATCATAATTTAACTTTATTCCTCAATCGTATGCATTTTCATACTTACATAAATATTTTGTCTAGATACACGTGTAAATTATCGCTCGATTTAATTTTACACGTTCAATGAACTTATTCTAAAATTATCTTCTCATCATTTCCTAATCCCGTTATAATTTAACTCTTATTCCACGTCATTACCCTATTTTGATCATACAGAGAATAATTTAAATTTCCTGAAGTATGAATTATTTTTGCTCTAAAAATGAGGATGTGACAATGCAAACTTTACAACCTACTAATAAAGGTAAAGAGGTTGCTCAACCTGAGAACGTCATCATCAAATAATTGAAGAAGACGCAAGCTAGTATCAATATTTGGGACTTGGTGCATCAAGGAGCCATCATTAAGGCACTCTTTAGCATGAGAATTTCTACTTTTACTACTACCTTTAGCATGAAGAGTCAATTGGTGAATTGAGAATTAAAATCTAGTATGATTACCTTCTTATATTCAGATTTACCAGTCGAGGGTATATGTCATAACAAGGCACTCTTCATCAGGATGAACATCATGAACTTCTTCACTTCTTATGTCATGGTGGATGATAGTTCCTACATCAATGTTTTTCCTCTTAAGATGTTACCAAAGCTCAAGATTCAACCTTCAAACTTAAAGCTATCTAATACTATCATCTGGGCATGTGATGAGTCTAAGAAGAAGGTTATTGGTACTCTCATACAACTATTACAATCAGGCCGATTGAGTTAATTGTGGAGTTTACAATTTTGGACATCCTAGTGTCTTTTATATTATTATTGGGCTGACTGTGGTTTCATTTGTTAGGAGCTGTACCATCTACATTACACCAGAAAATTAAGTCCCTATACAAGAAGGGTGTGGTCACTATTGTAATCAATGATGAGGTTGCCCTAACTTGCATCAAGGAAGATGTACCACTCATGATCAGTCTCTAGATCACCACCATCTAAGAATTTAAGTCATGCTCTTATCAACCAAGCCTCATCATAGAGAAAATATTGTAAAACATGAACATTGTTTCTGGCAAAGGATTGGGATAGTACTAGCAAGGTTTGATGGAGTTCAACATCCTTATAGCCACATGAGAAGAGAGATACTACATTGGGTTTGATCCTTGCACTTTAGAAAAATTAGAGGAATGTAAGATAGTTACCTTCATCTAGGGAAAGACTTAACATGATCAAGCACTTGAGTTGCCACACTTGGATGACTTCTTCAATCAGCAGTTCATAATCTTTGATGATGTTTTTCATCTATCAATCTTGATAGGATCTAAAAAGGTTATTGCTACTTCTTCCTCTATCAATCTTGATGATGAATTTTAGATCTTTGGTGATGTCACCAATTTCACCATCGGTTGCCTTGAATCAGAGCCCACTATAATCGTTGCACTAGATGTCAAGCTAC
Organism: Dalechampia spathulata; assembly: GCA_948192965.1. NCBI lineage: Eukaryota > Viridiplantae > Streptophyta > Magnoliopsida > Malpighiales > Euphorbiaceae > Dalechampia > Dalechampia spathulata. The sequence continues at coordinate 1,898 of CANYBF010330571.1, forward strand.
AGAGTTTAGATATAGGTGGCATAATGCTTTAAAAGGTCTACCAAGATATCATCACTCTAATTAAGAGTACATTTGATGAAATCTTGTATGAGGATGATGATGTCCCAATTTATGTACTTTTCAATGATGATGTAACCCTTTCAAAGTTTAATACAATGAAAAATAACTTTACTTATATTTATGATGTGTATTTTGATAACATTGTACATGAACATGAGCACTATATGAGCATTTTTAATATTAATGTATCATGTATTAAAACTATTAACATTAGCACAAATGATAAGCCTTGTCCTCTTTAGATTTTATCTTACTTAACTTCTAATGAGAGAGCAAAAATTATCATAGTGTTAAAATAACATATGAAAGTCTTTGCTATAGGCTATAAAGACATGTCAGGGGTCAATAGAACTATTATGGTATAAAATTTCAATCAAGCCTGTTAAGCAAAAGTTGCATTAGCTCCAATAAAAATAGGCCTAGAAGGTTAATGAGGACATTCAAAAGCAGTTAGATGATAAATTTCTTGAAGTATTTAACTACCCTGAATTGTTGGCCAATATGGTTCCAATTTCCAAGAAAAATAGCAGGGTCAAGGTTTGCATAAACTACTAGGATCTAAAGAAGGTATGCCTAAAGAATGACTTTCCTTTGCCTCATATCAACATATTAGTCAATAGCATAGTTGCCAATGCTATGTATTCATTTATTGAAGGATTTTCTTGATACAATCAGATTCTCATTACCATCATGGATAAGATTAAGATAGCTTTCATCATAGAATGGGGGACCTATTGCTACAAAGTCATGCCATTTGGTATGAAGAATGCAAGTGATACCTATTAGAGGGCTGCAATAACCTTATTATATAATCTTGTCTACAAAGAGGCCGAGGCCTATATGGATGATATGATGGTGAAGTCTCCCGTTAAATAAGAGCATATGGCTGCTCTTTTCTCATGCAGGTTAAGAAGTATGAGCTTAGACTAAATCTAAAAAAGTACACATTAGGATCACATCCGATAAGTTACTGGGTCATATGGTCAGTCAAAGCAGTATTGAAGTGGATCTCAACAAGGTGAAGTTGATCCATGAGATGCTTATTCCCAAAATTGAGACCAAAGTCAAGGGATTTCTAGGGCACCTCCAATACATCAGTAGATTCATTACTAAGTTCACTACTATGTATAAGCCAATCTTTAAGCTTTTAAGGAAGAACTAACCTTTGGTTTGGGATGAGAACTACCAGTTTGTATTTGAGAAAGTGAAGCATTATCTCTCTAACTTATCGATTCTACAACCATCTTGGTTGAGGAAGTCATTATTACTCTATTTAGCCTTAGAGGAGGAGTCAGTGAATACGATGATTGCTCAAGAGAACAAAGTCAAGATTGAGCATGTTGTCTACTATTTAAGTAAGAAATTATTGCCAATAAAATACAAATACAACACTATTGAAAAGCTATGTATGGCTATGGTCTAAGTTACTAAAAAGCTCAGATATTATTTTTAATCATACAAAGTTCAGGTGATCTGTAAGGTCAACCCCATGAAGTACTTATATAAGGCTTCTTCACTGGTAGGAAAGCTTTTCAGGTGGCTAATCATATTGCTAAAGTTCAATGTGTAGTACATCACTAAGAAAGTCATCAAAGGAAGAGCGATTGTTGAATTCTTAGTGTCTAGGCTGATTGATGATTCTGAAACTTTCAAACTAGACTTCTCAGATGAGCACTCAAGGGCAGTGGATGTTTAGAAGTGGTAGCTACAATTTAATGATATGGTCAATAAAAGAGGAGCAGGAATATGAGTTATGTTGCTCACTCCTAAAGATGTACTAATTATGCTTTAGAAGCGGTTAAGCTTCTTAGTCACTAATAACATGGTTGAGCATAAAGCATGTCTATTCGAGCTTGAGGTTTTACTAATGATCAGTGCCCATGAAGTTGAAGTGTTTGGTGATTTGATGCTTATGATTCACTAATCCATGGTTCAGTGGGATGTCAAAAAAGAGATACTCAAGCCTTATGTTGAATACATGAAGCTCATAGTTGTAATTTTAACTCATGTAAGTTCATTCATGCTCCATGAGATGAGATTTAAATGCTTGATACATGGCTACACTAGTTTAATGTATGAATTACCATAAATTCAAATTCAATGTCACATCCTCGTGAGTGACGTGTCTGTTATATGTATAGAGGTCTGTATGCGTATGTGTTTGGCTATATAATGTTGTATTATTTGATGTATTCTTGGTGTGTATGTGTGTATGTATGTATGTATATATGGATATATCAGTTTGGTTATGATTGTGATGGTGGTGTTGTCGCCTTATCGGGAAGCATGACTTCTCGGTTGGATGAGGGATAACTATTTTGCTGAGTTTAGGCTTGGTTTGGAGTGTTTTTAGCAGGTTTTGGGAGAGTTAGGGGTTCGAATGGTGCATGTCTTGATTTATAAGGTGCGGTATGGGCATACGGATAACCGTGTGGGCGTATCGAGCAGGGGAAACAGGCAGTGTTGGTTTCTTGGCATCCGTATGGGCGTACCAAAGGGTGGTTCAGCCGTACCGTTGCTCGCAGGAAAATTTATGCATCAGGAACTTTTAGGGTTGTACGGGCATACCAAAGGTGGTACGGGCGTACGATAACTCGCAAGAAAATTAAGGCATCAAGAGTTTTAGTTTGGTACGGGCGTACGGAATTCGGTACGGCCGTACGCGACTTAAAACACCATTTCTAAGAGGATAAACTTAGACTTTTCTTTGACTTTCTTTCATTTTCTTCTCCTTAAACCCTTTCAAACATCCCTAAGCCCCTGGAATCCATCATCCTTCAGCTTATTAAGCGTATAGGAGTTTATCAAGCACGGCTAGAAGTTTAAAGGATTGAGTAGACATTAGAAGTAGCTTGGTTCAGGTCAGTGCTAGTTTGTATTGGTTTTTTCTTTGCTTCTTTTATTGCTCTAAGGTAAGGATGGCTTAGTAAATGATGATTGGGGATTGGATTCCCGTATATGTTTATTGAATTATGATATGAGTGCTTTGTTTATTGAGTAAAGTGATTATTGATTGAGATTTGACAAGGTTTTCTTGTATTCTAGCATATTCATGACATATGGGAGTGTGAATACCTAAACAGAGTGAGAGAAAATGAGGAAAAAGGCATGTTGGATCATATATTATAGGATTCCATAATGGAATCGTATATTATATTGCCTCCTACGGGAGTTGAGTCTCGAGACATAGTTTAAAAAGGGGCCTAAGGGCCAAGATTACAGTTACCCTCCTTCGGGAGTTGAGTACCGGTACATTGGGATCCAGCATGGGAGTATATTGTGCATAATACATGGAAAAGAAAAAGGAAACAAGAGAACAGATTAGAAAGAGAGGAAAGGGGGCAAGCATAGCATTGTATTGTATTGCCTGTTGTTGAAATTGCTTATTCCTATTATATGTATGTTTGTTAGCTAGCACCACTGAGTTTTAAACTCAGCATTTATCAATTGATGAACGCAGGTTCTGAGCCTACTGTAGAGGGCCCAGAGCAGTGATTTCCCGTATCAGTGGAGAGGCGGATTCTACAGTAATCCCAAATCTTGAGGTGGTCTAGGACAGCCGAGCATGCTTCTTTTTGTTATCCTGTGTATTGTAGCTTGTACATAACTTAGAGGCAGTAGTATTTATGTATTTTGGTGGTGACTTATACGGATAATGTAACCCGAACCTTTGTATATTTATGAATATACTTTATTACAGAGATCGGTTCATTCAATTGAATGTATGAGGCTATCCAGGGTTGTTTTTAATTTATTGGGCGATTGCACCACCATATTGTATGTTGTCCCCATACGATATCTTTTATATACTTTTTATAGTATCCCTGGTAGTGTACACAGCGGTTTTCCGTATGGGAGGTCGTTGTATATGCTACAGGAGCATGTTACCCCAGGTATAGGCTAGGTGTGACATTTAACCTATGATCATTAAGCAATCGAGGATCCCCTGCTATAAGATTAAGTGGGTTATGGTGCTAGACTAGCAAGAAGAGACTCCATAGTATATCAATATCATGAATTTTCTAAGAACTGATACTTACCTGGAAGAAGCTAATAAAACTAATAAGCTGGCTTTGTAAAGGCTAGCAGGTAATTTCACCTGACAACAAAGGGGTTCTTTACAGAAGAATGGTCAATGGTCTGCAACTTCAATGCATTTTCGAGAAGAAGATCAAAATACTTATGTAAATAGTGCATGTTAATGCCTGTGGATCTTACATGAATGGGTTTGCTTTATATAGAAAGATCTTACATTAAGGTTATTTTTGGCTTAACATGAAGATAGAATATATATAGCTTATTCAGAGACATCATGAATATCATATTCATGATAATCTAAGTCACATCCCACTAGTCAAATTGTAAAATTTGATGATATCATGGCCTTTCTCAACTTAGAGAATTGACATCATGAGTGAGATTCATTTTAATGCTTTTAATAGGGATCAATACATATTGGTGGTTGTTGACTACTTTTCTAAATGGGTAAAGGTAGAATCCTATAGTAAATTAAGGGTAAAGTAGGCTATCAAGTTTATAGAGAATAATCTTATATGTCAATGTGGTCCTGTATCACTTGATGTCAGATAATGGAGTATAGTTATAGGGTCAAGTGATTAATTTGCTAGAAAGGTATGAGGTCAAGCATCATCAATCTTCTACATATCACTCCTAAGCTAATGGGGCAGTGGAAGCATCTAACAAAATAATTAGGAAAATCTTAGTTAAGACAATGTAGACTTATCGAGATTAGCACAAACAGTTGTCATATCCTTTATGGGGTTATAGAATCACTAGAATGAGTCCTATGAGTGTCACCTTTATTCTCTAGCTTATAGTACAAAAGCCATATTACCAATCAAAGTGGAGCTTAAGTCACTTCAGGTTGTTTTAGAAGTTCAGTTACCAGAAGATGAGTGGAAGAGAGCTAGATATGAGCAACTCATAGCTATTGATAAGAAGTAGTTGAATTGTATCATCTATAGCTTTATAAAAAGTAAATGGTGAATGCATTCAATAAGAAGGTTAAGCCTGTAGCTATTCAAGAAGATGATCTAGTTTTAAAGCAAGTCAGATTGCCTATCCATGATTTATGAGGGAAATTCAAACCTAATTAGGAGGGCTCATTCTTGGTTAAGAAGATTTTATCCAAAGGCAATGTCTACATCTTAGATCTTGAGGGCAACGAGTTCTCCAAACCTGTCAACCTTGACCAATTGAAAAAGTATTTTATCTAAAGCAAAAGGCAAAATTAAAAGCTAAAAATAAAGTAAAAGTATAATGAGCTAAAAACCTATAAAGGTAGTTCATGTAAAAGTTAATATACAAAAAATGATTACTTGATGAGTAAAAAATCTACTTAGATGGCTCATACAAAAATTAGAGCTCTTAAAGTAAAAGAAGAGCATCAAAATAACTTATTAGAAAATCTCACAAGAGACTACTTAGCAATAGGAGTTAAGTGTAATATATAGTAGATTTAACTTATTCAAATGGAACACATTCATAAACTTAGTCATAAGTAATATTACTCTCAAACACAAAGCATGTTCTTTCTTTATTGCATATAATTTTGTTGCCTAATAGTCTTTGCAATGCAAAATCTTAAGTGCAACATAATATCTATAGCTTGTATACATCATCTGTAGCAAATCTAGCTCTAGGGATCTCTACTAGTACAATCCTATGATAAGGCTAGATCCTCTCCACATGCTCCAGGAAGCAGGACACCAATTGTCCTTCTACGATTGAGGTATAATTTATCTATAGTCGTACTGATAACAAACTATAATAGGACTATAATGAGCACTATAATGAGCACAGGCACTAAATCCTAATAGTGAAACATAATCTATGTATGTCCTTATCATTACATGCTAAATGTGTTACCTAGGACAGGTCCACCTTATCTCATTTTTGATCATCCACTTAATCTAGAAGTCAAAGGTTAATGTTCTTGCCTCATTGAAAGTATAACCTCTCCTTTTATGACTATGAGGTACATATTTCTACAGATTGCCCATCAATGGTGACAGGATCCTTAGCTTCTCTTTGAAGTCATATCTGTAAAAAAAATAAAAATAAAAATAAAATCTCATTGAGTTGAAAACCTTACAAAAGGCTACTAGAGCAAAATTTAAAGTGACCCATTGAGCTAAAAATCCAATAAGGCAGTTAGGCAAATGTTAGGGTCTTTGAAAAATTAATAAACTCATAAGCTAAAAATCTCATAAGAAGTGACTTATGAAAAAATTAAGATTAAAATATAGCAATTCTAAGTTAAAAACCTATAAATATGGCTTAAAAATCATATCAACAGACTGCCATTGAAGCGTCTAGACTGACCCTGCTTTACTATATCCAATACTAGGATCATCTCTGCTATGATCATCAGAAAAGGGGTCCAACCCTGCTCTATTTGATCTATCATTAAACCTATCATCAAATCCCCATGGTTGGATGGATTGATGAATATAAACTATATCAACAGTCCCAATTGTACTACTCTTAGCTATGAAGGACTAGTCATTAGCTTGTGATTGCATAATCGAAAGATAGTAGTGAGATCTACATAGCTCTCTATAGTTAACAACAACCTTGTTATGGTAAGGTTGATGTCAAATTCCCTAATCAAGTATGGAATTGCCCCCTGACAAGTGTCGATATAGTGACCATCACCATCATGCTACATGTAACTCCAAGGATAATAGCGAACTCCTTTATATCGAACACAGCTCTATGTATCCAAAACATGCATCACTAAATCCTAGAACAGTACCACTATATGTAAACAAGTATAGTTGATAGAGACTTATTGAAATATCTTCAGATATTAGAGTTTGAACTCGCATAATCAGCCCCACTTAGTATCATCCCACAAGCAGATAATGATAGCTAAGTCATGGTGTATTTTTGCAAGGAAGAATATATAGGTTATGTTTCGATAATGGAACAGAATACAAAGGCATTCTTGCATAAGGATGAAAGCAACAAACATATAAGGTTTTCATTAATAAATCCATAGAATACAAAGTTTAAGCCATCAGTAACATCCAAAATTTATACACTCATAGCTTGAGTGTACTAGGCTCATCAGCTATGTAAGGCTACACCATTCTATACTACATAATGTTCTACTATAAAAGCTATAGTGTTGTAGTACCATGCATAAAGAGTTGGGGATCGCATCTACTCTAACGTTATCATCTCTTTATTGCTCCTCCTCCACTAGGATTGTCAAGGACTTCAATGTTGTATCATTCCAGGTGAGCAGTCAGTCAAACGATCTCTCTACCCATCTACTGGGTCATCCAGGCATAGTAATCCTGATCCTCCCTTTTCAAGTGTCAACTCATATACATTGCATAATCATACACACATTTAAGTCATGCATGCATGCATAAGCATAATGAACATAATTATAATAAGTACACACCTGGATGTTCAACATCTCATAACTATGATAGCAATATAGCTCTATCAATAGTCTCATCATGTTAACCATGGTATCCCAAGGTACCTACATAGGTCAAACATGTTAGATCAATGAAATCAAAAGCATATTAATGCATCTCAATTACTTACATAGGTGGTGTTTAGCAAATCAAACTTGATCTCATCCCTTATCGATACCATAAAGGATGTCTCATATGGATGATCTAGGTCATCATACATGTAGATGAATAAGTTCTAAGGCCATATCAATTGACCCTCAATGAAGTCTTGGGGACACTCATAACCAAGAGGCACATTTAGACTAGTAGGCTCTAATCTTGATGGTGTTGCTCCAAATGCAATACTATGTGACCTCTTTGAGGTGCCACCATTCAAGAACTACCAACAGTATGTAAGCCATGGAGACCTCCTCTACCACCAAATGGGTCGAATCTACTGCTAGATCCTCTAACTTTATTATGTTATCCTCTATATGTAAACAACTCCACAGATTGCAATAGCTGCATCTATATAAAGGTTAGATAATCCACTAATGACTCAAAAAAGCATTCTCACTCAACATTACCAGTTAATACAATGATGACCGCTAGGTTAGTATCAATATGGGATGCCCAAAACATCATACGGGGTGGTGTAGTAGGCTCTACATGCCCCTCTGGCTTCAACTACCAATCAATAACATGCTCTTCCAGGTAGAAGAGCTGACGCTCTATGTTGTTTAGAATCATATGACCCTTACTTATTCCATACAACAAGGCCAACGTCAAACAACCAATCAGACACCTACATAGGTATATTCCAATCCAATTCTATTTAGTTTTATATTAACAAAATTACTTCATTTCTTACTTGATCCTATGTCAAATCGTTGAGATGCTCTCTTAACTCATCCATGGAGTGGGCAGCCCTCTTAAATGATACACATCATGTCTGTATGCATGGAAAGCCCAATGACAACCCACTTGGGTACCTCATGCTCTAGCAGTAGCCTGAACTTATAAGCCATGATCTACAAGGTCAACACAGTCAGCGTTAGACTCAATAAGAGTCTTAGCAATATAAAAACTGATAGAATTTTACTCATGTCAATGACTTACCAATAATTGACCTTTCATAAAAATTTTAGAATTTTTAGAGTTCATTTTTCCTTGAGTTTAATTTTCATGACCCATAGTATTTAAAAAATTCAAAAAATCAGTTAGAATTCATCAAAATAATATTCAAAAATTTAGGTACTTTCTAAAAACCATTTCAATTCCAATTTTACTGATATGTTGTATTTCTATGTCTAGCGTAAACAGGAAATCGATCCTACAAATGATCAAATTTTATCAAATATTTAACTATTGGTCAGACTGTTGATCAAAAAGTGTTAAATCCAAGTAATGGATCCCAAATACCAACTTTGTAGATATGAGACATATCTATGATGATGTGAGCTTAGATCTAGCAGTTGATCACCATTGAATCGATAATTGTTCACCCCGATCCAGCAGTTGATTACCTTGGTCCTACAATTGACCAATCAATCCAACATCGATTATTAAATCAGGTAGTTGATTCCTAAACCCTGATAATAGGCATATGAACTTAGACTTTAGATGATTTTGAGCCTTGTACAAAGCTATCAGTCTAGCAATCGACTATTATCATCATTAATCACTCACTTGAGCCTCCTAATGAAAGAATTAGGTTATAAGCCTTAATATGAGCATTGCTTTTTGATCAATATTGATCGCTCACCCAAGCATCCAATGGCAATGTTAGGTTACAGATCTCAATAAGAGTATCCTTAGGGAGTTAGCTTTTATCTTTTATAGACTTACAAGCCTCGTATGAGCATCACTTTTTGAACAACATTGATCACTCGCCCAAGCATGGGCTTCTAGTTATTTCATTGGATCATAAGTCTTAACATAATCATCCCTAGTGAGTTGTATTTAATCTCTAATGGATCGTTCTTGATTCCTTGGTAGAGTAGTAAGCCTTAGCACGAGCATCTGTAAGCCTTAGTACAAGCATTGACAAGCCTTAACATAAGCATCTGCAAGCCTCAATACAAGCATCAGCCTGGTCTCATCCTTGCCTTTGGGTGAAAATTCATGTTGTGATTAGGTCTCATTTTGATGATTTTTGATTGTATTGCTCTAAAATAATACTAATCCAGGGCGAACTGTAGTCCCTAAATTTTCATCCATGCATCATATTTTTAGGTTTTTTTGATACAACTTGGTACAAGTCTCCATTATCGAAATTAAGTTATATACATGCATTTTAGCCTCCATAAGTGCTCTAGACATGCACAGCATGTTACATTTTGCTTATAGATGGTAGAGCACATAGCATGCATGTTCTGAGATATGAAGCACATAGTGTTACATGCTTCACATATTCAATTGAAATGCATAAGATGTATAGCCATTTCCCATGTAGATTTAATATGCTTCATATGTCACCATGTTATTTTAGCATGAATGAGAGTTATTAGGCATATGGTGCACATCCCTACGTGTTCTATGTATAGGGCGCATATAAGGTGTATACCTCGATGTATTATGCATATATTGCTACATGTTGCACATATAGCATATTTCTACACTATATAATGTGCATATAGCATTATATATTGCATATATCACTCCAAAATTTTCAAAAGCCACATTGTTAATCGAGTTCTAGTAACTTTCAACTCTTACTTATAAATATGGCTCGTATATTTATGGAAAAGAGATCTAAATTTTGTTAATTATCACCAAACTCTATCAAAATCATTACTCATTTAATTAAACACTTAACTAAGTTCTTAATTAAGCTTTAGAGGTAAATTAATCTCACTTAAACCCCTAATCATATTTTGAAATCAAGATTAAGCTTCATTAACCTTGGTGAGTGTTGGAAAGCTTCTTCCTTCCTCTTTTCTCTTGATTTTCTTAATGGTTTTGCTTGTTTTGCTTTGATTTATGTTGTTTAGCTCAATTAATGAATGTAACAGTAGCATTCTTAGCTTTAACATAACTAGAATGATTTATAACAGTCAAAAATTTGACTAATTTGGCTTATTAATTCATGTTTTTGTTTAAAAACTCATTTTCTTCCTTGTTGGCTTACTATGTGTATTGCACATCACTGCATATATAGCGCACATCATATGATATGCTAAACATATAGCTCTATTTTTAACACATATCATACTATGTGTTGCTTACATAACATCCAGATAAATTATGATTTTTCTTTCTTTTTTGCTTGTATTTCGATTCTAATCAAAGTTTTCAACGACATTTATGATTTCATAATAATTTAAACTCATCAGACATTGTTCCAATTTGATTAATTTTGACTTCAAAATTGATTTTCAAGTTAAATGTCAATTTTAATTTGATTTTAATTAGATGATGATATGATTGAGTTCAAATTAGATGTTGAAATCATTTCCAATTGATTTTTCATGATATTGGAATCTTTTGATTATGATTCTCATGATCATTTTATTGATTTTTACATAAAAATCAATTAATTTTTCTCTAATTCTTCAATTAAATGTCATTTAATTGTAATTTTATCATTTAGCATACTTTAGATTGAATTTGGATATTGACTTTAATTAGATGATGATATGATTGAGTTCAAATTAGATATTGAAATCATTTCCAATTGATTTTTCATGATATTGGAATATTCTAATTATGATTCACATGATCATTTTATTGATTTTTATATAAAAATCAATTAATTTTGCTTTAATGCTTTAATTAAATATCATTTAATTGTAATTTTATCATTTAACATACTTTAGATTGAATTTGGATGTTGACTTATTTTCAAGTAACACTTGATGATCTCGGAATCTTCCAATTCGAGTCCATGATCAGTTTTTGCCTAAAAATTAATTTTCAATCGTGCTTTTCATTTGATTTGCTTTTCCATGCTGTGGATGATTAAGTATAAATTGATAGGTAAATCAAGCCTAAATGATTTGCTAGTATGATTTTAGGAGCTCTTTATCATTCTTATGATATTTTCATGATCGAATTTGCATTTATTACATTTTTTATAAATGTTATTGACACATTTAATGGATCTTGACTTGTGATTCATGCTTACTCATAACATCGAATTGGTATTCGTGTCTCATATTCTTTGTATTGTCTAATATTGATTGTTTATTTATGACTTTCATTCATGCTTTTTGGCTCATGTTGCCTGAGGTCTTTTCTCCCCAAGTGGAGGAGATATTGCTTAACATATCATTTTTATAATCGTAATAGATATTTTATAATAGAATAAGGCTATATTTTATTCTCCTTTAGCATATATGTTTAGCTTTATTCATCATGTATTCCCCCTATCTTCTTCTTTCCCTTTCTTAGGGCTATTATTTCTTTTTATTTTTGTTGTTATGCTTGCTATTTTGATATCATGCTATATCTATCATGATTGTTATCATGCTATGTTGTATGCTTTATTCATACCTATGAATGTTCATACGTCTATCTAGGATAATTAACTTGTTAGAAATGAATGTTCATTTCTAAAAGGTTTAACTTAGTACTCACGCTATAGGTTAGTTGAACCAAATTCTAAAACCATCCACTAGCGACTCCATCTTGTGACATCTACTAGGTCCATATCATTCCTCGAGAGAACCCCTCAAGAAAACTACCCTTTCGCTCCAAGAAGGTTCATGGTGTCGTCTATCATAAGCCTCACTTTTGGTCATAATGAAAGCCTCGCTCATATGTGCTATCTACCATATTTGATCATTTTGGATCAAAAGCACCATCCCGTCCATAACATGTAATAAAGTTACTTAAGTCAATGATAGTTATAGTGGAAGAAGGAATATATTTCAAAGAAGCTTAATTTTGAGAAAATTATGCATATTCATTAGTAGACGGTATAATAGTTTTATCAAGAGAACTGTTGTCCAAAATAATAACATTTATAGCTTAAGTTCTTTAAGAACTTTGATTTCTCTGAAGTTTTCTACAAGAACACTTTGTATAATTTGGTACATGATAACAATAACAAACAACACCATATATTTCCTAAGATCATGTTTTAGTCTAATCATGCACACTGTCACTTACTCTCCCAACACCACAAGTATTATGTCTATTCATACTAGTTCTAATACCATGACACATTAAGGCACCATAGTATGAGGTAATTTAAATGGGTTAGATTTAGTGCAAAGTACTTTAGTATATACCTCTTTCAAAGTAAGCAGTTTATAGCTAGAGAGAATTTGATTTCTAGTAACATTAAACTTGAAAGGAAGTAACCAAGAAACCCATAACTACCTTTTATTCTCATTTTTTATTATGCCTTAATATTTTTACTAAAAGGAAGTAGGGCATTGAGTTCTTTATAAAGACATTTATAATCCATAAAGAATTATGTAAGAGGTGTGTCATTGTAATTAGATCTAGAGAGGTGTTCTACAAACATCATACATATAAGAGACATTCTCTTTACCAGAAAATATGAATTCGTTATAGTCCATAAGCTCTTTGATAAATTCACAACTAAACCAAGTACCTCTTTGTTAATTGAATTACAAATCTTAACAAATAGTTTGGCATCCTCACATAAATAGAGAGTTTAACAGACATTAGTAAGGGGATCAAATGTTAGATGAGTGCTCCTTCTCAATGCTCCTTAAATAAATCTATATGGTATTGCTCTAATCAAAATAATTGGTATTATTTAATTTCATCAATAATCTTAGTTATCATCAAAACCATAGAAATAACTATTTTGGAATTCACATTAGATTGAGTATCAAAAAAAATCATAGTAGGTGAAGAAGAAAAATCAATTTAAGGTTAACGATATTAATAGACTTGGGATTTATCATTATATAAAGTGAACGCTAACATAAAGCGAACAAGAAAATACTTGTCTTTACAATAAGAAGGAATGTTTATAACATAAGTAAACAAAAATTAATGGATGGGAACAATGTCATTTGCCTCCACATGGTTATACATAAAAAGAGAGCTAAAAGTTTATTATAGTACATAAGGCTCACATGTTAAGCAAATGGTCATCAAATTTTGGGCGACTGTCAATTAGTGGTCGATGCACTATTTGAGGTAAGCAAGGACAATAAAGAGGAGCTTAAAATGCTTACAAGAGAAACATGGAACTAAAAAAAGAGAAAGAAAGTCAAAAAATAAACTGAAAATAGAGTTATTGTTTAAGCTTTGATATCATGTGATATAAGTACATTTTTTATATATTGGAAGAAGAATTTGCATCATATTTATATGTACAAAGATACTATGGAATAGAAGTAAAGGAAATAAAATAAAATCAAATTAAATAGAATTACCTTAATTATCTTTATGATACAACTAATTATTTAATTTACAATTATTATAACAATTGTCTTTATCCATAAGTCTCCAGCTAGTATGGATTGGATCACTATTATGTATTATCAATAAAAGAATAATATTATGACTTGACATATTTAAGATCATGTCCAACCTAATCAATTAACATTTGAGTTAATATTAATATATGTTAAACCATAAAGGAAATAAAGTAAAGTAAATAAAGTTTATTGTATAGAATACTATACATGAAAGAGTCGTAACTTCATTTCTCCTCTTATTTTATGAATTAGGAAATTACATTAAGGAGGAATTTGTTTTTAAAGTAATGCACATGAGAAAGTAATGAGTAAAGTTATTAGCTTTAAAATTATATTAGACACAAAATTTTGATGTCCTATGGATAAAATAAAATTTTCATATTTTAATTTTATTTATGTATTTTAGTAATTGTAATGGATGGGATATTATAACATCCCTCCTATCAAGAATTACCACAAGCAGCATAGTTGATATTTATCTTCTATGAAGGATTTCCTCTCCTCTCTACGTAAAACATGACAGTTGAATCTTTGTAATATTATTAATGATTAATTAAAAAAATAATCATGTTATCTTTAATTATTGTATCTTACTGAATTCTTAATTGTATTTTTATTGTATCATATTTGTACTATATTAAGTTATAGTTGATGTCTGGCTATCATCTTACTTTATTTTCTTTGGCTATCATCCTACTTTATTTTCTTGTATCGACCAACTTATAACCACACTAGAACTTCATTGACATGACGTTCATAAGAGTAAACTACCTTATGCAAGCTCTAGATAACAAAAAAGAAAGCCTCCTTTCCAGAGAATGGTAAAATCGAACCTACTATAATTGTAATGCCCCGCCAATCAATGAACAGCTTCAACTGCCATGTTCGACAAGATTTCAGGCAACACCCACCTGCAAAGCGCCATTAAGGCCATTGTTACTGAATATTTATGCAAATATTTTATCATTCGAACTTGATTAAAATATTATCCTTTTAAACGAAGTACTTTGTCTGAACTAATCTTCGCACTTTTAAACATCAGAGAATATAATTTTCCATCAAATTTGAAAATTTTAGATTAAAATGTCAGCTTAAATATTATTGTTATAAATACTTTTTCAAATTAACGAGTAATTAAAATGATGAACAGACAGACCATCGCAAAAGTCAAACTATTATAACAAATAATTTTGTTGAAACCGAACATCATTCACCAACCCACCATTTATCACGACATTTTACCCCCGATTTCCTTACGGATGCTGAATTTAAATGGAATCATACAATTAGCGTACTCATAAAGGATGTTCGTCGAGCCAACTACAGAAATCAAGATTCAAGAAATTGCACCACACGTCGGTGGAAACCAATTATAGATATCAACAATAATAAGCAAACCGCATGCTCACCGAAACAATCTGGACTACCAAACTACAAATTCAAGGATCAACTCCCATCTCGATTTCACAAAACACACCAAAGTGAAGAGATTGCGGCGTGAGTCTAAATAAACCAAGAACTTTCTCCTGCATCCTTCATAACAATCCAAAAGTTCCTCTCCTGAACAAATGGTTAACAAAACTGAGCCATTTTTATTTAGCAGTAAAACATGACCCGCTTAACATTTTCCTTCAAGGCAGGCAGCGGTCGCACAGCAGCACTAGCTGCAGGCCCACGTGTGCTCCTACCAGCCATGCCCCCACTGCGTCCAACAGGTCCACTTGTCATTGATCCACTGTCTGATGTCTCAGGCTCCATGTAGAAACGAGCTCGAAATGCTGCAAGATGAGCATAGTACGCTGGGGGCACTGCAAAAGTATAACACACCAAGTCGATTTGCTATATACATGATATTCTAGTAATAATGGCCAGACATGCAGGAAAGTGGCGCAAAATCCGAGAAAAAGAGACTAACCAATGGAAACAGAGCGAGTGCACCTCGCATACCTGTCAAGGTTAAAAAAAAGTAAGCGACCAAATTAGTGAAATGATTTCAATTAAAGGATGGCAAGAAATAACGCAAATCCAGCCCTGACACTAATTCATTGATGGGGAATAAAAATTTCAAGTAGGAAACAGGAACACGCTTGTAATTTCCCGACCTTGAAATTCCAAGAAACAAGAAATCATATAGGATTTTATTATAATTTAGCAAATACTTTCAACAAACAATTATTGAAACAAACTTACGTGTAACAAAGGTTGTTGGTAAGAGACTGTAAAGCATCAGCAGAAAACTTGTTCTCATCCCATAATACATGGTAATGGGCTGGACGGCTAGTACCCTGAATTTACATTTGTTCAACGTTAAGCATCACAAGTATTGAACCTGATCGACTACGACAATGTTGCATTATACCTGAATTCCGGCATGGCTGCACAGATAAAAGTCAAATTCTGTTGGATGGCAGATTTTCGAGTCCACAACAGTACCTATCAAATCAGAATATTTTAGAGACATGTGGCTGATTAAACTGCATAAAGTTGGCATTCAAATCAAAAAATACTGGATCATTTACCAGGCAATATATTCCCACTCTTGTCAATAGTATTACGGTTGTGATGGTCATGCGCAAACAACCTGGTATGGTGGCGCTTCTGAACCACAACAAAGGTCACAGGAGGCTGATAATTTGGTTCTAAAGAAGCACATGCCTGGAATTAAGACAAATAACTATTTAATTGAAACAGTCAAATCCAATCAGAATACACAATAAATAAACTCAAAACATGATGGCAACTGTATATAAAAAATTAAAAAAAATAAAGCAGACAATATAATCAAGCAAGGCGCTCAACAAGATGAACATCTGGAAAAGTAGATTTACCCTCCGAATAGCATCAAGTTCATACAACAAAACTTGATAGAATTGCCCTTCACTAACACCATCTCTGGACACAAACATACAATCAGAACACCAAAAATATTCAACATAAAATCAATTAAAAATGTGAAGGATAATGGAGCAGTGCCTGTAAAATATAATACGCTGAGGCTTCTGCCCAGTTGCTCTTCGGAAAGAAATAAGGAGCTCCCTGTATTATGGAAACATAGTTATTTTGCAATTCTCCCAAAATATAGAACTCTTTCACCAAGACCATAGTCCTTAAGGGCATTGTTGTTTAAACGAGCAAGGATCATAAAGCCACAAAGGGGTCCAAGCAAACATCTTATCAAAGTGAGGCAAAAAGGAAATGATGTTAATTATATTAAACAACTCAAACATCAAAGCATGTACTTTAAATACTCGAAGAACCATTAGAATAATGGAACCCAAGTCACAAACACACTACTGAATCTAAGAGGGCATTTCGTACCAACTTATTACTTAAATTATTACTTTAATCATTTTTAAATTAGTTTTTGACAACACAATTTAAATCAACTTAATTTACTCAATTAAGTCAAAAAGAACTTAAATTAATAAGTTAAAATTGACTTATTTCTTTTACTTGAAATACTAAGATGTTTATATTTCAAAACCTTTTATAAAAAAATACATATATAATTAAGGAAACATAATAATCAAAATTTAATATATTATTAAAAGTTAAATATATCAAATCAATCAAATTCATAAATTTTTTTAGCAGTTCAATTTAACAAAAAGCTTATACACTCAGCACTCAAACATTTCAATACTTATGTTATTCAGCCCTTAAATTTTAACACTTAATTTTCAATTTTATCAAACACCATCAAACATGAAGCCACAAAAGCGATGCAAAAGCGATATACATGCAAGTGCAGAAAAGATCAATGCCTTGCTCAAACATTTCCCCTTATAGTCCTCAAACCGTGAATCTACACTTTCTAACAGGATAACCCCACAGCACATGCACTAGAAGTTGCCAATTGAAGCTTGATCTAGAAACCAGGCTAATTAGAAGCAGGGGCAGTTTTTATATGCAAGTAACTAATCATATACGTGTTTGCACTCATGGGATAACTACAAGCATTCACAGGCTTAGGGATTCATCATGCCATATTGTTGCAGGGCTTTGATCTCAGCAAGTATAAGATAAGAGACTACGAGAGACAAAGAGATGGCCTTACTTAATCATGCCACCAGTAACTTTTCCTCTGACAGGATCCTGCCATTCTTTGAATAAATCTTGAATAAGCTCTTGACGGTGGGCCTGAGCACAAACCAAACCAGCATACTTTGTAATCTCTGGCCAATCTTGAGAAGCAACGACCTGCATTTAAATTTTCAGTAGCTGCTGCTAAGAAAATTGACAACTGGAGATGGCTAACCAAGTCAACACATAAGACATTCAGCAGCTAAAGACAGGATAATAGCGTACAGCTGCAATGGATGGGCTTGAGTCTTCCCCAGGATGCGGATGGGTGACATCAGCACCAAATATAATAGTAGGTCGGTCACCAACTAAAGGAATGCGCCTTGATAAAGCATCAACAAGTACAGTGTTTCTTCCCCCAACTTTCACATTTATCTTCAGTGCCACATTGGCCAAATATTGTTTGTTCATCCTGAATACTTGCTTTGTCAAACAACACTGAGAAACAAGTCCAAGATCTGTCTCACAGATCCGCTTTAAATCACCTGCATGGTGAATAAATGCACAAACGTCATTACTCTAATCAAAGTGAGTTGGTTTTTTCTTTTTTCGAATGAAGGTAGGTAAAGAAAAGGAAAAGAAAATAGACCGAGTGCATAATACTATGGTGAAGCAAGCAATACAATTTGAATCTCCTCAATGAATATGTGAATGTGTTTTGGAAGGGGGCCATGTCCATACCATAAAGAGAACCATTATTGTCTGGGAGAATTACAATAAGCAGGTCAAGCTCCTTTCCTTGGGACTGGAGTTTTGTCATGGCATCATGGTAACGTGTTTTCAGTACCTTCTCTACCTGCTCTGGACGAGCACTAATTGGAGGAAGTACAGATTCAGGATTAAATGCCTGCTTATAACCCACAATCCAAAGTTTAGTGACACCACAAATCTGTACACGAGCATCAGAAACAGAACTCAAACATAATCATGTGATTTTCATACCATTCCAGATATGTAACACATTTGTGCAAGTTCATAGCAAAATCCACGAGCCACACTGTCCTGAACATTTCTAGAAAAATTTATGCAGATCCAATTGTTTACTGTTCCCCCATTAACCATTTTCTGCAACAAAATGACAATTGCAAAACGTAAGGCATTTTAAGCATACACAGCAATTTTCAGGACAAATGGAGCCTACAAATCAAGTCATGTGATGCATCCATCTTCCTGTGCAATAAGTGCTTAATGCATATGAAGAAATGCCATGTTAACATAACTTCTCTACATAAAAACACTTTTCAATGCAAAGTAGTCCTACATAATCATATAATTATAAACAAAATGAGATTTTACTTTTTAATTATCTGGAATACATCATATTTTGGTCTACAAATTTCCTTACCCTTTTCCTCACATCTAATGCATTCTTTTGAGGAGCATCTTACACCAGAAGGCCCAAAAAGGTATGACAAAAAGTTCAGTCAAAAGATACAAATCCACAGCCAGGTTACTGGAAGACAAATCATGGCCTTGAAGTCTTATTTAAAACCACCAAGTCTTGCATCATTTTATCCTATCCAGCCAAGTGACAACAAATTATCTATTTAATTAGTTTTCATTGCAGAACTTATAAGGACCTGTAATTTTGATGGAAGGGATCCAATAGTATCAAAAATGGCCCAACTTTTCAGTGTCTATAGTTGTCTTTTACATTTGTATCAGAGAATTGGTATGCCATTAGCATTCCACAGATCAAAAAGGATCCTAAGATTATTTTTAACCTTTGAAACAGTTAGAAAACCAATCTAAATCAAACATGTCAGAAATTAGTTCAGCATTGTTTAGTAACCTCATCATTAGTTGCAACAAAGAACCAGGCCAACATCAGACCCTCAGATTCCAAAGCAAAATTATTAGTTGAAACAAAATTATTACTGCAAAAAATTCAAATGCAAAGAGCTATAACCTGAAACTAGCAGGGAAGTTCTTTCTGAAAATAAGTTGCACAACAAGAAACGCAAATTGGAAAGAGCCAGCCATGGATGAAGGTAGCACAAATGTTGAATTCAACAAATATTAGAACTCATACAAATCAAAACTGTTATAATATTTTATAGTAGGAATACCTTATTCATCATGTTCCATTGTCCAACTTGAGGTAGACAATCCTTCTCTCTACCAGTGTCATGATATTTAAGCTGTACTCAGAAAATTGAATAGAAAAAAAAAAGTCCAACATGAATAAAGAACACAACACAGAATAATATTCAACACAGATTAGCTTTCAAGTGAGGCTGGAGTAAAGAAATTTTACCCATGGGGCAGGCAAAATACGAGCTTCCACTGAAGCAAGCTTCTCGCTGATTTTGATTCCAAACTCCTTCGCGTAAGGATCATTGTGGTAAGCATTATGATGAACAGTCTACACAAGCAATGTTAAGCTCATAAGTTCACAAAAAATAACAATTGCATGCATTCAGTATAATCACGGAGTCTGCACACAGGGATTGACTTTGGGTAATAACTGTCAATAGCAAAATACAGCCATAAAATATTAAACTAGCAAAGATTATCTTAGAGTCATGACTTTAGGCAATAACTTGCAACAGCAAAGGCAATAACTTACAATAGCTAAGGTTATCTTAATGCCGATATCACATGTACTTGAACAATCATGTTAGGGATAACTCATAACAAAGAAGGGACAATGACACTAAATCACAAGCATCAGAAATACCAACTTTCTAAGAGACAGCAAAAATTCTATTCATAGAATGAAGCCAAGATGGTAATATGTTTCATATTTCATGCATGTTTTTCCCTATTCCTATTACTTTTATCTAATCAAAAATCTCCGTTAGTTAATGATTGAAAAAAGAAATAAAATGTTTTGGTCAACTTATAGATTAATTTTCATACTCCTTATGAAAAAAACCTTTGAAAAAAACATTTAAATGGAGCTGACACAGAAAAATAACTATAGGAGATAAAATGGGTCCTCTTATGTATTAAAAGAATATAATAGAAACTTTACAATCCTAATAACATGCCTATTTTATTGATTATTTAAATGAAAAATCTATATCAAAGACTGAATTGAAATGCCTCTAACCAAATAGATTGTTGTTAGTCATACATGAACACAAAATAAGAATTGAAATAGAAACTAAATTAAGAACTTTCCGAAGTTGCTAATTTTCATATTGTTTCCAAAAATAAGTCACCCAAAAATCTTTGATAAATAATCCCACATCACTGAAAAACTCCTGAAAAGTTCATGAAATCTAAACAATGAAGACATGATAAAGAATCATTACAATCATTGCAAATGATGAGCTAACATTTAGGCAAATATAAAACCACCACATGGCACCTGCATGATATCACGCTCCCTTTCTTGAGGACGCTGACAAGTCACCCTCAGCAAGGCAGTAATCTGCCTCTCATTCAGTCTCTTGGAGTACCTCTGGCCCTCAACAATCTTGCAAACCTGTTTTGAACTACGAGCTTGTTATGTGAAAAATTCCAATTAACATGAAAGACAGAGGTAGAACTGCACAATAATCACCTCCATAGGTAGATAATTTGGCCTCTGCTGATTTCCCACTTGTAGACAAGGCCATTGAGTATGTTGAATTACAAAACCATATGTCTCATAGAAGTATTCTACAACAGATTTCATGGTTCCTCTTTCATCAACAGGAAAACTAATAATGAACGATCAAAGGGAAGTAAGTAATACAACAAACTAAGAACAATATAAAGAACAGGATATGACATCATGCAATGCTCACGTCAACTCCCGTGTTGTCTGTGATGTTAATCCAGATATCCGATACTTTCTCCGCATATTTCCACGATGTGTCACTTCAACCTTGACTCCACGAAGAGCCTTTTTTATCTATTGAAACATCACAATTGTTGTTATTTATTATTCCATGGTCATATAAATCATTTTAAGCAAAAATCAGTATCTGACATTTAAAAGAATGAACCCAACAACCAAAAATAGTTTTAGTCAAAAAAGATACCCAAACAAAGCCAACATAATAAAGACCAACAAAACCATTACTAAATTTTGACCTTCACACGATCAGCATCAGACAATGGTCGAGAAGAAACATCACGGTTCAACAGCTGGGTCACAAAGTCAATAACTGGTAGTGGTTCAATGAAGGCAGTGGATGACATATCTGCATACCATCAGACATAAATTAAAATAGCACGACTAATAACATGAGTTATCAAAACAAACTAATCCAATAAAATTAACTGACATTGTTGCTAAATAATGCTAAAATCATGTACCAATATTCAGAGACAGTCCCATCTGTGTAGGGCGAATACTTTGGTAAAAACCACGCCAACTCTCCAAACCCTCACCAAGGGGTTGTCTTCTTCCTAGGTCAGGAGAATAAAATGATCGACCAACAGGGGAATACCTACAGTGGATCACAGGTGAGTATTTAGAAAACTAAAATGCAGAACTAAATTTCAAAAAGGCAGGAACATAATCCACACCGAGTAGTAGGCAATTCCCGCAAAACAATGTCAAGAACTTGAAGGGCCTCTTGTGGTGCATCTGCTTGCCTTCCCTGCAAAAAGAGACCTAAATGATGTAGGTCAGCACGGGCAGCTAATTTGATCACAACCCTAAATTCCCTCTCTCTCCTGCAGGAAGAAGAAAATACATTAGTTTCCAACTACTGAACAAGACAGATTCCAAATTAGCATAAACAAAAACAGTAAGACCTCTGCCCTCCTGATCCATCATCTTCATCAATTAAAATGATTTTGAACTCCTTTGACATAAAGGGAAGTGGTCCAGCAGTATATAAACTCTTTCGGCCATCATAGGCAGGAAGACGCTTTCCAAGATGGGACTCTCTGTATAATTTAACCAGCTGTTCCATTACAGCACGGTTAACACCTCGAGATGCAACTTCTGGTGTGATGGTAACCTATTCACATAAACTGTATCAAATAACGTAAAACATACAAATGACACAAAATACCCTAGCAATTAAAAATTTACAAGAAACTCACATCATATTGGTGCAAATCCTTATCTGGTAACTCAGCAAAGAAGTGGTTAGCCTTCACAATACATCTTATCCCAGTGCTACCCTTTCCAGGCCTGAGAGGGAACCTCATTGATTTGCTTGAGGGTGGAGGCGACTGAATTGCTTGGCTAGAAGAAACTTCTTGCTGGATAGAAAGCTCTTGCATCTGCTTAGACACCATCTCTGGGGATGGCTCTGCTGGACGAGAAGAAGAGCTTGCCTCAGTTGGCACAAACTGAGGGGACACCCCAGCCTGGTAAGGAGCCAGGGTTGCTTGGTGCAGCTCAGGAACCAGTGGTCTAGACGGACCACCAGAAGTAATTCCTCCACGGTAGCCTCCTCGACCTCCTTGCTGGGGTGGACCTCCTCTTCCCCTGCCTTGATATTCAGGTCCCCCACCATACTGTTGCTGTTGAGACATCACACGACCACGACCACGACCACCATGGCCTCCTTGCTGAGACTGTGGACCCCAGCTCCTTCCACCTTGGTCTGGTCCTCCCTGTTGAGTTGGAACATTTCTCCCAGATGACCGTTGAGATCCTCCACTTGCAGTTTCCTGGGGCCCAGAGCTATCGCCCCCAGTTGCAGAAGGTTCAGTTCTCCTCTTTCTCACCATAACGAGCGCTGCACACAAATATAGCAACAGGCTCTGATATGACATATATCATCAGATGTTTCTGACTAGCATACTATTAACACTACACCAAAATAACAAAAACAGCTCGACATACAAAACACGAGTAACTTGACCCACAAAAATAGCACTCATTCTACAATGAAAAATAATTATTACTTTGGGTTAAGCCCTTCAATTCCACCATAAAAAGAAAAAAATGGCGGATCACTCATCATGTTTAGTTCTGCAATACTTAAGCCCAAATAAATTAATCATTTAGTCATCAGAACATTACATCACTAGAATCTCTTACTCAGCTGTGACCTACACATGTCAAACCGACGACGTTTCCGGAAAAAGAAATGACTATGTACGGAAAAAAGCCGCAAATCTTACTAGTAGTAAGAAAAATTGCTAGAAACTGGCCACTAACAATACCAGAAAATAAAGAGATCCATGAGGAAAATGTACTAGCTCAAAACCAAAAAAGCAGATCCAAAAATCAAAAACAGTAAAATAAACCATGCAATGTAACATGATTAAAGAGAATCGCAAGTACCACTGGTGAATAATCAAAAGAGAGAAGGAAAGGGAGAACAAAAACCAGCTTTATATACCTGACGGAAAACCACCGCCGGAAAACCACTTACAGTGTACCTAAAAGTACAAATAGGAGGGGAAAAGGAACCGTACGACGGGAGAAAGAGAGCGCACTAGCAAAAACTCTTCGGTTATTTTTTAAAACAAGAGGAAAAAGAAACGAAAATCTTTATATAAAATGACATCCTCAGTCTGCTTAGAAAAAGAGTGGTTGGTGTTCGAAAATGACAACTCCGTCCCTACTACTCTACCAGATTACTCACATTACTGTTAGCCCCTGCCACTACTCTAACGACGTGGATGCCGACGTGGCATCTTTTCATGTCTTTCGGTCTTCAACTATAATCCAACATGGCTATCAACTTCCCACTCTAAGCAAGTTTAACTTTTTTTTATAATAATAGAATTACAACTTAATTT
Source organism: Dalechampia spathulata (assembly GCA_948192965.1). Lineage (NCBI taxonomy): Eukaryota > Viridiplantae > Streptophyta > Magnoliopsida > Malpighiales > Euphorbiaceae > Dalechampia > Dalechampia spathulata. The sequence continues at coordinate 26,523 of CANYBF010330571.1, forward strand.
ATATATTATAATATAATTTCATGTGTAATGATAAAATTTTAATACAATAAAATTTTATTATAAAATAATAATAATATTTTATTATAATTTACATTATGTATAATAATAAAATTTTATAGAATTTTAAGAAATCAAAATTTTGTTATTATATGTATAAAAATATAATGTTATTAATTTTAAAAATATTTAAAATTTATTATAAAAATAACATAAATAATATAATAGGTCAAAACATTTAAACCTATGTGTATCACATGCAATAAAAATCTAGTACTTAATATAGTTACAACATGAACATAAAAATAATTTAAAAGATTCATTAATTATGATTAATCATAATTTCATACCAATATATTTTATTTTAGAATAATTATTAAAAAAATAAAAAAAATTTCTTTTAATATAATTAATCATAGATTTAATTTGAAAAATAATTTTTTCCTTGAGAATCTCCTTTAAATTCTTCATATGTTTGATAAAATTGCTCATTTCTAGGTCATTTTTAATATTTTTATACTTACTTATTATTGTACTTCTTACACTTTCTAAGTCCTATTGCAATGAGAAAATTGTTTAAAAATTTTAAAAACTAAATAAATAAATTATAATCAAATAATGACTAATAGCAAATACTTAATTTCAAAAATAGATTAATTTTTTCTAATAAAAATTTCAGAAATAGATTACTTTTTTCTAATAAAGATTCTTTCTTTTTTATCTACACAACAAACTAAAAAAATATGTTTATTCTATAATTAAATTCTTTAATAATAACACATATTATGAAGATATAGTTAATCATAGAAGTAAATGATAAAAAATCAATGATTATAAGAAAAAATATATATTGGATTAGTAAATTGAAATTCATTATTCTTAATTTTTAACATTTCTTCATCTTTTGTACATATTACAGCCAAATATAGAGACATTATTTTTAATTCATTTGACAATATTAAATAGCAACTTAAACTTTGCAAAATCTTTAATTTTTTAATATAAAAGAAGGACGTGTATATGAAATATTAAGTAAATATTAAGTATTAACTAGTTATATATGAGTTAAAAGATATATCTAATCTACCCTACTACTAGAGTAGTAGATAGAGATTCCAAGAAAAATCCTTCCTTTTTTTCGTTTGTAACTGTGAATTGAATATTGAATAAAAAGATTAAATCAAGAAAAAGAATAAAGAATGAAGAGTTCGAATTCAAAGAATGATTCGGAACAAAGAAAGAAATGGAAAAAGGTTGTATGAATTCACAAAAACTTTATGGATAGGAACGGGATTAGATACCCCAGTAGTCCTAGCTGTAAACGATGGATACTAGGCGCTGTACGTATCGACCCGTGCAGTGCTGTAGCTAACGCGTTAAGTATCCCGCCTGGGGAGTACGTTCGCAAGAATGAAACTCAAAGGAATTGACGAGGGCCTGCACAAGCGATGGAGCATGTGGTTTAATTCGATGCAAAGCGAAGAACCTTACCAGGGCTTGACATACCGCGAATCCTCTTGAAAGAGAGGGGTGCCTTCGGGAACGCGGACACAGGTGGTGCATGGCTGTCGTCATCATTTTAATCAAATGAGTATGTATTTGACCACACAAGTCTTTTTAATAGTAGTATACATCAACTTTTTATATATAAATAAAATAAAAAATCATTCACACATAAAAAAAACAACTTTTGGTAAACCTTCATTGTACTTTACCACCTCATCAACAATAATTAATTTTATACTAATTAACTCATAATCATTGATATTAAAAACGTCTCATAACTAAAATATTCTTACGATAATAATTCAATCATCATTAATTTTATTAAGATTTAAGAGAAAATAATATGTCATATATATTTAGTAGAGATGTAATAGATTCAAATACAATGATCATGAAATAGAAATTTGTACATTTTGCATATATATATAAGCACAACATAATTACATCAAGAATATCAATGGTTAATCAAACTTAATTATGGTATGATAATTAAAAATATTAAAAATTTGATAAATAAAATTACATCAGAAATATCAAAGATTTAACAAAAGCAAATTAAGAAGATAAATAGTTGATTTGGAATGTATATTTTTATTCTAATTGTTCGTTAAGCTTCTCAAGTTCTTAGATTTATGCAATAGTTGATAAACAGTAATGGAGTTTGGTTTCTTCTTTATTCACATTTTTTTTCTTTTAAAGAAGACTCTCAATGTGTTGCTTTAAGATCAATGTGTCAATTTTGTTGACATCCTTTAACATATCAAGAAACTTGCATAGATCTTCAACCATTGAAGGAATTTAAATCGAGGAATACAAATAAATTTCCCTTATAATTCATTCCAATAAAGGGTGTTAATTTGATGATGAAATTAACTAAACATATCATCAACATAATGTTTAAAAATTTCATCTGATTTAGGAGCATTAGCTTTTAATTGCCTTAATGAAGACTTCTTCATTTGATGATCATCATCACCATTACAGCTTGTTATAATGATTCGGTTTATGCCTTTTATTGTATAAGTTTTTATAAAAGAATTAGATACAAGGTGGAAAGGCTCTTAAATGAGTACAATATCCTCCATGTCTTCAATTTCACCATTCAAATCATGAAGTTCAAACTGCAAAGTAAAATTAGATGTAAAGTAAGCAATTATCATTTTAAGGAAATAATGCAAAGAAAGATAGATTAAAAGTATACTAATTTATCTCATGGGATGATTGAAGCATTATGAGCAGTAAGTAGGTCATTAAGATCTTCTGGAATCTATAGTTTTGTCTTCTTTACTCGTTTCTAATAATAGTCAAAGTTCTCTTGTTCATTGTCATCCCAAGTTGTTAAATTTATTGATGGTTTCTCTTCAATTTACTTGCTAATAATGGTACTTAATGCATAAAAGAACTACAAGAATGAAACCAAAAAGAAATATATGTTAGAAGCAATAAACATATTTTATTTTAAAGAGATGTTACCTTTTAAAGGGCTCTTTCCGTAAGGATGATTCTAAGAAACATCTTTAATGGTATTCTCCCTTGAAATTTCCTCTTTACATTTAGGAAGAGTTTGCTTCATTTTTATTGGTTCTCAATCTAATGATCATGGTTGACTTATTTAAATATATCTTGACCATCATTATGACCATCATTCAATATACTTGGTTATAGCAAATGTTGCTTTGTAGCTTAAAAAGATAAGCAACTTAACTCATCTTTTGATATAAAGTTTTATGCATGATTGTCAAAGTTGGACTACCTCTTACAATGTTAAGTTTTCAAGAAGATGCTTAAGGTCATTAGAAATATCTTGATAAAACCAAATCATCTATTAAATCTGTAAGGATTATATGCCTCGCAAATGTAGATATTATTATAGTGCGTCACCAAGTAGCTTGATCAAAGACTAATAGAGTATTCCTTATGAGAAGTAAATAACTTACTATTATCAATAAAAGTTATCATATCATCTGAAAGAGGCAATGAAGGTATGGTCTTATGTCTAGATCTTTAAAAAAGTTGCATACATCTAAACCTTTAAAGGACTTAATCATTCTTTCACTTGCATATATAGTCATTATATGAAAGAATTCATGATTAAAGGCAAAATGTGCATCAAATCCTTTAATAAGCTTCTCATAGATATAATGAGCAGGAAATATGGGTAAATTAGTGTAGAGATAAGAAGATGTATAAATTGATCTCAAAGCATGATATATATGTGACAAAATTAGAATAAATAAACAAAAGCGTTGACTAGTTACTATCAAACTAGCTACTTTGAAAGTGCTTAGGTAGAAACCATCCTTACTAGAAAGCACAAACTTGCATAGCTAATATGAAAGAAATGTAATTAAATAGACTTCTTCTCATGCATTCATAAGAACTTGAAGTTAATTGAATGGTTTAGTTCATCATTTCACTTTACTAGAAACTTTATTTATGATACCTGAAGGGTTTTATGTATCCATTGGTCATCCCTTCCTTTTCTTGTTATCATTCTTTGGAGGTTTATTATATTTTAAAGGACTATAAAATCAAAACTTCACCCATTTAGTGATTGATAGTTTATGATGATCTTCAACTTTCTTATAGTGTTGATGGAAGGTAAGAAATAAATATTGATATCTTAATAGTAGGAAAGGATATTTAGCACAATCAATTTTATTTAATTCATCAGTTCATGGTATAACTTTATCAAAAAAAAAGAGCCATAAATAAGAAAACTACTTAGCATATGTAAATCTTATACAGAGATTGATTCTTCTTTATTAATGGTATAAGGAGTGTTAGTAAATGGATTTCAATGCTCGTAAAAGGCTTGTATAATATGCAACTTGCAATTATGTATGAAGAGCGAGGCAAAAACTAGCATGGTAGATCTTTATTGAATTTAAAGTTGTCATGTTGTTAGCCAATGTCTCTTCTACCCATTCTTAATAGTATTCAATGTAGTTGCTTTGTCTAAGAATGAAGAGAATGATTTTCATAAGAGATCATTATGGCATATTCAATATTGCAATAATAAATGATAACTAGAAGATGGGTGTGATATATGAAGTGAAAATTAGAGTAGAATGACTATTGAAGTAGAAATAGTGATGTCTTTAACATAGATGTCACTTGATGTCTCCAAGCTACAAAGAAGATCATATGATGAAGACTAAAATAGTGTAAAAAGGACGAACCATAAGTGTGTTAATTGCAAGCAAGTACCCTTATCAATATTTAAAGCTTCATCATTTGGTATAAGAAAAAAATAATATCTCTAAAGAATACCATTTTGAAGAAAATATTGCTTCACCTTTAAAAAATATTATGATAAATAATTACTTGCAAACAAAATTGGATGAATAAAAAAGCAAGTATTTATTTGTTAAATATATAAATAATAATATATTCTTAATATTAAAAAAATATTCCAATGCAAGTAAAAAAAATTCAAGATGGTATTTTTTTAAGTGATGATACATGTAAGTTCTATTATTTAAAAATTGTATTACCCAAATATCATTAATGATTTTCATGGAGAAACATCAAAATGTATTTCAAGATGACATCCTAAGTTATGACTCATCTACAAATTCAAATTTATTGTAATATCACTTAATAATAAAGTCTTTATTCAAAAGAAAAATGAATGTCATGAAGCATTATTAAACAAATTCTACAAAACAACTACACATGTCTAATGCTTGGAGGACTTATGATAATTAATACATATATTTATCAAAAAATAAAAAATAAATACATAAAATAGAGAAATGGGAAATCTTGTTAGGAAAAAAGGCAATAAAAAAACTCATGTTAGGAAAAATAGGGTTTATTATGAAAATTGCATGAAAAAAGTTTGTGTAAAAGATAAAATTTATTTTGTAAAAAATACAAAAAAAATATGTATGATCCATTAAAATTTTTACTTTTTCATTACATTTGCATGAAAAAATCAATAAATAAAATAAATTGTTTATTTGTTACCAATTAATAAATAGTTTTAGGTTTTGTTAATTAAAATATTTGAAAATATGATTATAATGAAATCAATATTCTAGTAACTACTTCAAATAAATCATAATAGCATAGAAAAGTATAAGAGTTACACAAATGAATAAAGTTCATAAGATAATTTCTAAACATGGATTCATAACAACATAACCATAAAAAAAAGGAAAGAAAAATACCTTTAAAAGTTTTTTAAGCTTCAAAATTTTTTTTATTCTTCAAACTTGTTTGGATTAAAAAAGGAATAAATTGTCAATTTTCTCTCTCTTTACTTTCCATATTTCTAAATTTAAACAAGTGTTAAAAACATATATTTATAAGAATTGAATATAAACACTACTTGGAGGATGATTATTAATTTCTTAAAAAAGAGTATCAAATAAAAAATCTTCAACCAAAGAAAAGGACTTAATTCCTTATTTAAGAAAAACTTTTCTAATTCCTTTATAGAAAAAGATATCTCAAAAAGATATTTTCTTTATTATAATCAAATTTTTACAAGACTTATTAAATTATTATCTCTTGCTTAAGTTACAAATGACAATGATAAGAAAATTTAGTAAAGTTTCAAATTAGAAGACTTTAAATTGAATTATTAAAGCTTTCAAGTCCTTTTAATAATTTTGTTAAACCATCTTGTAACAAGCATTATTTTATCAAAAAATGAATAAATAATTATTTATTTTTGTTCAAGACATGATCAATCCAAAATTTTATGCAAAAAAATCTTTAGGATACATTTGTAAACATGAAAATTTTAAAAATTATTTAATTTTAATATAATTAATTAAATCAAATTAGTTTCTTCATTTATATTTTAAATAAAATAAAATAAAATATCAAATCAAATATATTAATGTCATAAATACATTTGCTAAAATTAGAAGGATATTATTGTTTCATATATGAGTTTATGTGTATGTATTAATATGATTACCTAATAAAAAATAAAAATATTCTTCCTATTTATAATTTTAATTCATCATAAATAAAATCATTTTATGCCTTTATAAGTAGAGAGATCTTATAATAGAAGAGAGAAAACAAGAAATCAATGGACGATAAAAGTTCTACAACTAAAGCATCAAAAGAGTTCTACTAGGTTTCATCTTAAGCATAAGTCTAATCCAATTCTATAAATCTTTAAGTGATAAATCTTCAACAAGAGTTTTCTAAATAATGGATTTGTTATAGGATTCATCTTATTTTCTTTGTCAAATTAAAGGAGATTGCTATGAGCATTTAAGAACAAGCTTTCAAGCTCTTGAATAAATATACTTGAAAGTAAGTATCAATAGATTTAACTTTTGCATTTATAGAAATCATCTTTAGAGATTGTATCTACTTTTTATTGATTTAATAATAATAAATTATTATTTATCCATATTTTCTTTATCTATAATTTTATGTGAATAAATTTTTATTTATCAAATCAAAAAGGTGAATAAAGAAGAAACCAAACTCCATTCTTGTACATTAGTTGGTGCATAAATCTAAGAAATTAATAAGCTTAAAGAATAATTAGAAGCATCAATAACTTTAGAAGATAAAGCTCTTAATATTTGTTCCTTTTCTAAAAGCTAAACTTGCTAAAACTAAATAAGAGTCCATCAAGCTTATTGCAAAATGACAAATGTTATTTTATTAGATATAATAAAGAAAGATATTATTTTATTAGAGATAATAAAGAAAGATATCCAAAATACACAATATCACAACTCTAAGCTTTGAGGATAAAATTTTCAAGTTGAAAGCACTCTAGTATATACTTTAGTTGAAGAAAGTAGACTGTAACAACTACGAGTATTGCTTGAGGTTGATTTTAATGAATAGAAGAATCTTAATTAGGAACCTTACCTTTTCTTTTATGTTGATGTAATAAGACAAGCATTTATATTATAATAAAATTTAAGATTTTTTCTTTTTGCTCTTCATAATTCATATAATGAATGCATATTGAATTAACCTAACATGGATGTAAATTTCATAAGGCTTTTTTATGACTCTATTTGACATAAATCCAAGCTACCTGCATACTTTCTTATGAAAAGATCAAGTTAAATGAGTTCAAAATAAGGATTTTTTAATGCCTTTCATAATTTTAGTTCATGATGTCACATCCACATACACACAACATCCTTCTATGTATACCTTGTTACGCATAATATACAATGAATGTTTAATTAGAGTATGAAATACCATGAATAAAGTATGCAATTAAATGAAATTATGGCATGAAGTAGTGAGAAATGTTTATTGGATTGGATATGCAAAAAGGAATGATGAAAAAAAGGTTTTTGAGATGAATGATTTTATTCATGTAAATGAATATTATATATGTGTGTTGGGAATTAATTATGCATGTATTATAACATAAGTGATTCTTTGGTACATATATATATATATATGTATATATTATATGTTAGTTTAAAGTTTTAATAGATATAATAAGAAGATGATGTAATGTTTATTAGGTGTGTATATTATGTATATAAGTATATGTTTAAGTAAGAAATATATATTGTTATAAAATATTAATGATTAAGGTAGATTTATTATAGGGTTATAGAAAGGTTAACTTTGGCAAGCCATACACATTTTTCTTCTTATCCTATCTCTTTCTTCTTCTTCCTTACAACCACAGAACGGTTTCACTTCTTATAATTGTCAAAACCCTTCTTTCTCTCTTCTTTTGTTTTGTTCATTACAAAATCAAAATCTTAAGGCTTTGAATTCAAGGTAAGAGGAAGCATGATCTAAGAGTATTATTATTCTTTTCTTCTTTTTCTGTATATAACTTCTTTAATGATGTGTTTCTTGTGGTTTTTGTGGGATAAAGATATAGGTTGTGGTATGATGATTTGAGTTCTTCATTTTGTGAAGTTGAGTTTGAAATTGTTAGTTAATAGTTTTAAAGAAACTAAATTGGATTCTTGGTTATTATGGAAGATGCAAGCTTGTGTTGTGTTGTAAATGATGAATTGATTTTGATTGATGATTGAACTTTAAATGGTGTTAAATTGATGTTTTGAGTAAGTTTTGGAAGTGTTTTAATGATGTTTAAAGTATGGTAATGGGTTAGGATGATTGGGGAGTCATTTGGAGGTATTTTGGAGTGATTTTTGGATGAAGATCGGGCTAGGACTCTCAGCCATGATCATGGAGTTGATGCCACAATTGTGACAGTGGGTTTGCAAAATTCCAACTTAAGTCCACGATCGTGGAGTTGATGCTACGATCATGATAGAACTTATTTCAACATTCGATAGGCCATTTTGTAAGTAATGTTTAGAGGCCTTATCGAATGAGTTTTTGGACGTGTATACCGTTGGAAAGCTCTTTGAGTCTAGTTTCCAATAGTTTAAGAATTATTTAATTTAGAGGTCATTTGGTTAGGCAAAAGTCTTGCATAATGAACAAAGGTCTTAGAATGTAAAGTGTTTTGTGTTCAAAAGTGGTTAAAAAGGGATAGAATTTTACCTATAACTTGGTATATGTTGAAAATTTTTTTATGTTACTAATTTTATCCTTAAATAAAATGTTTATTATATATATATATATATATATATATATATATATTTAAGTAGGGTATTAGTGGAACCATCTTAAGAATCCTTTACTATTGCTTAATTGTGTTAAGTCATAGACTTACCTATAAGGTGATTGGAAAGAAAGCAATGTGTTCTGAATCTTTATATGAATGGTTTCTTTTATTAAGTATGGATATTTTGTAATGTTATAGGTGGTTTAAAGGAAGATTTACAAGTACCATCAAAGGGTTTGGATAAGAGGAAGTCCATTGCAGGTTTGTGCTTTCCTTTTCATGACCTTATCTAAGGTCTTGGACTGATGGTCATATTTTAAATGTTTATGCTAAACCTGTTATGAACCCATATAGGGTCCTTAAATAATATGATTTAGTTGACTACTTGGAATAGCAAAGTAATGAGTTTATGTTATGAAT
>CANYBF010330713.1:0-27619 GCA_948192965.1 Dalechampia spathulata
TTTAAATACTTGATTGGTACTTAAAATTATGGCTTGTTGTATCCTAAAAGTTTTTCATTTGACTTGATTACTTTTTTTGATACTAATTTTACTGGAAATATGTTAGATAGGAAAAGTACTTTTGGAACATGTTATTTTCTAGGGAATTGTTTGGTTTCTTGGTTTAGCAAGTAGCAAAACTGTGTTTCTCTGTTTACTGTTGAAACTGAATATATATCTGATGGTTATTGTTATGCTCAAGTGCTATCGATTCAACAACAATTAAGAGATTACAATGTATGTGTCTCATGTATATTTATCAAATATGACAACACTAATGCTATAAACTTGTCTAAGAATCCTATACAGTATTCTAGGAGCAAGCATATAGATATTAAGCATCATTTCTTATGTGATAATGTGCAAAAAGGGAAAGTTATATTAGAATTCATTAATACAACTCACCAATTTGTAGATATTTTCATAAAACCCCTATGTGAAGAACGTTTAAACTTTATTAAGCATGAGTTAAGGATGATAGATGAATCATTTTTTAAGTAGGAATATATTTTAGCCTTATTCTGAATCTTGAAAAATCAAAAAACTTCTTAGAAATCCTCTTCAAAAATCCAACCTTCAATACCCGTATGGTCGTACCTTATCTTGTACGCCCATACGACTCCTCTAAATCAAATTCCCATTTTGGCAGAAGATTCTGTACAGCTGTACGACCTCAGGTGTACGCTCATACACTCAAAAGAGAAATAATTCCAATAGCTTTCATACGGCCGTATGCAATCCTTTACACCCGTACACATATTCTTTCAAAAATTCATAAAACCCTTCTATGAAGAACTTTTGAACTTCATTAAGCATGAGTTAAGGATGATAGATAGATCATTTTTTAAGTAGGTATGTATTTTATCCCTATTCTGAATCTTAAAAACTTTGAAAACTTCTTAGAAATCCTCTTTAAAAATCCAACCTTCAATACCCGTATGGTCGTACCTTACCCTTTCAAAAATTGAATTCTGGCAGTAGCTTCTGTACAGTTGTACGCCTCAAGTGGCATGACTGTATGTTTCAAACTCATTGTTTTGGTGCTATTGCACCCAATCCAGTATGCCCTTATGTGTATATTTTCTTCTAAAAATTTGAATTTTAGAGAGCCGATATAGCTGTATGCGATTTAGTATGTCCATACGCGACTCTAAAAACCCAAATCTTAACCTAATTTTTGGGTTTTCTATCACTTCTCTCACTGTCTTCGCCCTATTCTCTACCAAATCACTCCCAAAACACTTGAAATCTTCCTCCCTTTATGTTTACTCATCAAATTTGGTCTATTCCACTCAAAAACTCAAATTTTCATTGGAATTTTCATTGTTTTCATTGAATTTACATTCTCAATTTCTTTGGTAATTTTCACTTATTTTTTGACTATCCTCCTTTAGAGTTTATTGATTATTATTATGTTTTTGACTGATTGGTGTGAAAATTTTACTGTTTTATTAATTTGTAAATTTTTGGGATTTTTGATTTTCTATTGAAACTCCGCTGAAATTTTGTAAAAATTCTGATTTTTCAAAATGACTTCGCATGGTAACCGTGTTGGTTCTTTGTCTTGTCCTTGAGATAAGGGCAAACGCGTACAAATCTAGGATCATACTCCTCCCAGGCCTAATTTACCCACATTTGGCCCCCAACAAGTCATTTTGAGTTAAAAACACTTTTCACCTTCTCGATTTGCATGCATTTCTGCTCTACACACCATTGTGTTGGAAGCTAACATTAGCACTTGCTGACTAACATTGGTTGGTCCAATTTCACTTTTCTGGATAATAAATCCCTTGATTCTCTATCATTCAAGTTTTTACACATGTTTAAACTCAATATTTCTCACACTTGTACCTTCAAATTATTTTGGCATAATTACAGACTCACAAAATTCAAGTTTGATGCCATTTTTAATTTCCATACTGATGACATTAAAAATGCTAAATCTACAGTTTTTGACCGTTCTACCTTCACTCGATACTCCTTTCCGTCCCTTGAGGCTGAAAGCCTCTTCTTTCAAATCCCTTTTTATCTTTTACTATCATCGATTGATCACCTATCTTATTTTCAAGCGATCAGAGTTAAATTACATAATGACTGGTCCTGATTTGATTTTTCTTCATTCTATGGTCACTAGTACCAAAATCCAGACTGGTCGCTGGCTTTAGGAACAGTTTCTTAAAGTTGGTGCTCAGAAACAACCTGGCTGAGCTATTCTTTTTTATCCTCACATCCTACACTTTTATCATTTCTGAAGGGTTTCCATTTTGATTCTCTTACTCCCAGGCCCTCTAGTCTAAACTTTGATATATCTTTCATTGAGCATTTGATGCTCTTTGAACCCAACCGCCTAAACGAATACTCTATCCACACCAAATACATCAAGAGATGTTTAAGGCATTTACTTGCATTCCCAATGATATTATTGCACTGTATGGTGCTAAGGTAATCGAGATCTGCCAGCACATGTAGGTACCTATTCCCAATGATGTAGAGTACATAAAGGATGACACTCCTACCACTCTATGGGCACACACCAGTTCACCTCATGACAATGCCAGATGTCATGCGGCTTTGAGCCATAAACGACAGAGACAGACCGAGAGCACTTTTGCTCCTGATATTGATGTTGTCACTACTACTACTCTTGCTCCTCCATAGTCTATTATGGTGTTCAACACCAGACTTGATGGTTTCGAGCATCATTTCAACTCCATTGACCAATGACTCCTTTAGCAGACTTAGGAGTTCCAGGATTTTCAAGCCTCGACTACTGATACTCTTCAGTCCATCAGTTCTCTACTCGATCCATTTATCCTTCCTCCTCTATGATGCTTTTTTATATTAACAAAGGGGGAGATATATAGATAGGGATACGATAGTTTGTAGTTTAGTTGACTTTTCTAGTTGTTTGACTTTTTTAGTTGACTTTACTTTGACTTCTATTGATTATGTTCATTGTATTTTTCCAGTATTTATGATATTTATATCATTTGATTCTCTCATTTGTGTATGTGTTTACTATTCTCTTTATGCTGATTAATTAATTGAAATTAATTGAATGAATTCAAAAACAAAGGGGGAGAATTTCAAATTCATAAAAATTCATAATTTGAGTATGTTTTTCAAATTAAAATTAAATTGATTGTTAACATTAAAAAAGGGGAGATTGTTAGACTCCTTATTTTGATGTTTATTTTTAACAAATCAATTTAAGTTAATTTAAATGAAAAATATTGAAAATGTGAGTGGTATGGGTGTATCACTGTTGTATTTTGCATTGTACAACCATACGGGTGGCCGTACCAGCCTTCACTGTTTGAATATGAAAAAGTTGTCTAGTATGATCGTACTGGCCTTGGTACGGGCGTACCGTTATTTATATGATGAGTCGTATGACCGTACGGGTTGGTCATACCACATGATAAATTTAGCAGTAGGTTTCGTATGGGCGTACCAAGTGGGTGGTACGCTCATACCATAGCCACTACCCAAATTGGTATTACTTTTTAGGTACTGGTACGGACATATAGGATCACGTATAGTCATACGTGTCTTTTTCTCAAGTGATACTATGGCTTTCCAACAATCAAACCTTTTGGGGAGAGGTGGAGGGGTAAAAGCCCTTGGGTCCTCTTAGCCTGCAACAGGTATGAATAAGAACAACTAATATCGGTTTATTTGGTACGAATTTAACTTGAAACAGCCTATACCCAACTAATGTCAGTTTATTAGATAGATGTGATGTCACACGACTTGTTTTAACCATTCAATTTCTAGTGTAGTTTTACTTGGACATGCAATTTGTGTTGCTATTTGCATCAGAAGGGCGTTACTTATCTAGGAATCTACATCAAGTGATCAAAAACATCATAGAAAGAGCTATCGAGGTCGGCTTTGCCACTGGAATGGATCCTAACAAGTACTTCTAGTTTGCATTAACAAAATTCATACAAAATGAACTTACTGAAAATCCCTAGAACTAGTCATTTGGATGGCAGGCACTCGCATGCTTGTAACTTGTCTGATATCTTTTGAATTTCACAATTGAAACACTAAAATTATCGCTTTCAAATGCAACCAGGATTTTACATGTGCTAGGAATAAAATAGAGTAGAGCTTGTATATATATGCAAATTGAATATGAACCTGGACATGTCTCACATAAATGAAACTAATCCGTAGAATGATCGTCTTTTTACCACTTGTAGTTGTTGGATATTTTTATATGGATTCAGCATAGCAATTGATGGTAACCAGGTACAATAGGGAGGGGAGCCATTACCAACCCCCTCATAAATTAGACAGGGAGAAAACCGCCCATTCCCATTCCTGTGGGGATAGATTTAACAAGTGTTAAAGTATAGCTTGCATGTATCTGGGTATGAACACAACCATATCTCAAATGAATAAAACTAATCCTCATAATGATTGCCCTTTTACCATTTGTATTATTTGATATTTTTGCATGAATTCAGCATAGTAATTGAAACTTGAGAGCCTTCAAAGTACAAAATAAATATTATGAAATTGGCAAGTTCAACTTTTAACCTGTCTAACCATGATGAACATTTCATGGCAGTGTGTTGCCAGAGGATGACTGGTTTGTAGAAGTTGCTCAAATAGCCATCAAAATGCTGACTAGGAGAGCCACTTTTAGAGATGTAGAGGGAGATGTTGGCAGCCCAACTGCATCATCAGTGTTATCACATGGTAGCAACTAGAATTCAGCTGAACAAGGAAGCAACATGAAATGCCTATTGAGACAAAGGAATAAAGAAGCCACATTGCTCAAGTTCAGCCGATGAATGTTGTTTAGTTATTTGTTCAGAGTTCTAGGTAACTTGTTTTAGTGAGTTACTTTAGCTCACTTATGTAGTCTTTTATAGAATATAACAAGTAAGAAGGTGAAAATTAGGGCAGCCAATTTGTGATTTGAAAGAAGTGGATTTACATTATCTCAATTCATTATTAACTGAATAACCAGATTTAAACATTATTTATAAATTAGATCATAATATATCAATTTTAACTAGTTAATTTTCTTTAAAATTATATCATTTTATTTTTATATTAATCATATCATTTTATATTGTATGGATCAATTCATGTCAAATGTATTAAATTGATGTGTATCATATGTTAATTAATTATGTCAAATAAATTAGATTCATGTTACTTATATCAAATTCAGGTCAATGATGTATTAACATTTTAAATCGATCCTAAATCAATTATACTAAGTTAACAAACCTCCAACTCAAGTTCCAACCTCTAATGAAAATAGATTAAAAAATTTTAAAAATTAAGAAAGAAAGAGATAATTAAAAAAAAAGTCAATGTTTCTCATATTTGAGTGTCTTTGTTTTTTCATATATTTCTACAATTCCTTGATGAACGTAAAGGATTCTTAAAGAAACCTTGAGGAACATTGGTTCCCTTTTGAAGAATTATAACTTCTCTTTTACCTCCATTTTCTCTGCTGTTCACTATAAGATTCCAACATATTTCTCTTTTCCTTACCATTTTGAAGTGTTTTTAAATTTTGTGGGTTTATCGTTCTTTATTTCCTCTACAGAAAGTTACGGAAAAAAGCAGTCTTACCTTTTCAACCTTTAAAGGGATACACATAATGTGAAACCGCTGATATCAACCCTGTTAAGGAAGGATTAAGTTGTACTAGTGATGATGATCATCAGCATGGTTCACGAGTTTATGATATTTCAGCAATGGAACTCAATTTTGCTCGATCCACACTAGACTTTAGCATCATCAACAGCTAAGATGATATTTTATACCTAAAATTCTCTATACCAAGCTCAAAGAGCATGAGAGTAATGACTTCTGCCATCTTCTTATAAAAAGAGAATCTAACTAGAAATCTTGAATTCAAGTCGTGAGCATGAAGCACCTTTAAAACTTGGAAGGCAGCTTTTTATCCACTTAAAAGGCTTGCCCAGGTCGATACACCTTTTTCCTGTGGGTTTAATGAGCATCCCCAACTTATATTAGTCTTGTTAAAATCATAAAATATCAAAGAAGGGGAGATTGTTAGACTCCTTATTTTGATGTTTATTTTTAACAAATCAATTTAAGTTAATTTAAATGAAAAATATTGAAAATGTGAGTGGTATGGGTGTATCATTGTTGTATTTTACATTGTACAACCATACAGGTGGCCGTACCAGCCTTCACTGTTTGAATATGAAAAAGTTGTCTAGTATGATCGTACTGGTCTTGGTACGGGCATACCGTTATTTGTATGATGAGTCATACGACCGTACATGTTGGTCATACCACATGCCAAATTTGGCAGTAGGTTTCATATGGGCGTACCAAGTGGGTGGTACGCTCATACCACAGCCATTGCCCAAATTGGTATTGCTTTTTAGGTACTGGTACGGACGTATGGGATCACGTATGGTCGTATGTGTCTTTTGTAAAAAGTTTTTTACTTTAAATTTAAATGTTTTAATGGATTTATTGACTATTTTTGCTTCCTAACGGATCTATTTTGAGTATGGAACATATTTAAAGCCAAGGAAACTCTTCTACAAGTAAGAAACTTTGTTTTAAAACCAAATCATACTTGTAATTTGATTCTATCTCTCTCTTTCTCATTCTTTCACAACCCTAATTTTTCATTTGTAATATTGGGTTGGTGTGTAATTAATGCTTAGGCATTACTGTTGTAATTGAGAGTTGAATATTATGAGTTTGATTGTGATTGTAAATGTTTGAGTGTGAGTCTTAAAAAAACTAAAGATTGAATTCTTGTGAAAAGAATTCATTATTGTATTCATGAAAGAGTTTAATGAAACTCTAAGTTGAAGCCTAAAAGAAATGGATGTAGATAGAAAGTTATGTCGAACCACTATAAATCTTGTATTGTCATCTATTTAAAATATTTTTAAGAAATTTATTTTTTATTAATTTACATTTTATATTAAGTTAATAAAAGAATGGTCACGTATGTTAATAACATAATAAAAGTTTAGAAGTTTAATAATAATTCTATAACTAAATAATAATATAAAATCTCAATACAACACAATAAGTTTTAAAATTCTCAAAAAAAATTCATGATAATTTGAAGGTTAAAATAAATAATTTTTTAATAAAAAAGTAAATTATTTCCTCCGTCGTATGATTTCGATGAGTAGACGTTCGCATGGTATAATTACCCCATAAAAATGTTTATGGAAAAAAAAGAAAAAAACCTGACGGCCACCATAAGTCGAAAACGAACGAAGCGGATCCATGAAAAAAGCTTGCCTTTCTTTGCTTCCTTTTCAACAAACACAACAAATAACAATTTCCTGAATGATTTTTTGCATTTTACGATCTACCCACATCCTGTATAAATCTTCCAATCTCAGATACCCAATTTCTGGAGACAGAAAATCGTTGAAGAAACGGGAAAATGAGCATCGGAGACTCGGCAGAATTGGAAGGGAACCTGACGCTAAGTGATCGGTTAAAGGTTTTCAAAAGCTCCAGTTATGATCCTGAGGGTTATATCAGCTCCAAATGCCGAACCATGAGCGAGAAGGTCTTCTATACAATCAATATAAGTTTTCTTAGTTAAGAATATGATTTAATCAAATTATCTTAATCTTTTCTCTTTTTTTTTTTGGTTTTAATGTTGACTATGTGGCAGGAAATAAAGCACTTGTGCTCTCACCTTGTGGAGTTAAAAAAGGCATCAGCAGAGGAAATGCGAAGAAGTGTTTATGCTAATTATGGTGCTTTTATTCGGTGAGAATTACATCTTTTTATTGATGAGTTATTAGTTCTTAATCAGATTTTATTCTCCAATCATAAATTTATGCCATGCTTTGATGCAATGATTAACACATATAGACACGAGGAATAATTGGTAAATGATCGAGAGGTACGAGATTTACGTGATTCGAAGGTGGTTCATTGAGTGAGTGTTACTAGAAATACTAATTAAACATGCATATTTGGCAGCACGTCGAAGGAGATTTTAGCTCTTGAAGGACATCTTCTTTCCATGAGGAATCTGCTGTCTACTCAAGCAGCTCTAGTTCATGGTTTAGGAGAACGAGTTCGGATTGATTCGTTGTGGGCAAATTCTGATAACTCACTAGCAGAAGACCTGTCAAACTTTGACAACAGGGAACTTCCTAAGACAGAAGATTGGTTAACAGAATTCCTGGAAACGCTGGATGTTCTATTAGCTGAAAAGAGAGTGGAGGAAGCTATGGCGGCCCTTGACAAAGGGGAAACTCTAGCCAAAGAAGCTGGTAAGAACAAGCAAGCATTGAGCCGAACGGCACTAGTTATACTAAAGACTGCCATCAGAGAACAAAGGCATAGATTAGCTGATCAGCTTGCTGATATCATTATCCAACCTTCGACTCGAGGAGTAGAGCTACGTTCATCCGTTTTAGCCTTAAAAAATCTCGGTGATGGTCCTCGTGCTCATACACAGCTACTCAAGTCTCATCACCAGAAGTTGCAGGCTGGCCTGAAGGGTTTTCACTCATCGAATACAACGGTATACACTGCTACAATTTCCCAGCTTGTCTTCTCAACAATTGCACAGGCTGCAACTGATTCCTTGTCGGTTTTTGGAGAAGAACCTGCGTATTCATCTGAGCTCGTAACTTGGGCCGTAAAACAAACTGAGGCTTTCGCTTTTCTTCTTAAAAAGCATGTTTTGGCTTCGTCATCTGTTTCCTGTAGGCTAAGGGTTGCTTCTGAGTGCATTCAGATATGTTTGGGACATTGTTCCTTGTTAGAAGCTCGTGGACTGGCTCTTTCTCCAGTTTTACTCAGACTTTTCAGGTCTGATGTTGAGCAGGCTTTAAGTTCCAACTTGAAAAAAATTAAACAGAATACTGCTGCTTTAGCTGCTTCAGAAGACTGGTTTCTTGCCTATCCGCCCGTGGGTGGCCGGCCATTATCTGCTACTTCACCTCTTGCTAATGCTTCAGGATCACAGCCTATGCTTTCAAGCAGTGCAAACAGATTCAACTCAATGGTTCAGGTCGGAAATAACTGTGCCCTTTTTAAATTCTTTCCGTTTCATATCTTTAGTTTTTTTTCATCCAAAATTTTCCATTTTCCAAATTCCAGGAATTTCTCGAAGATGTAGGGCCACTTGAGATCCTACAGTTGGATGCTCCAGCATTAGAAGGTGTTCTCCAAGTTTTCAATGCATATGTAGACTTGCTAATACACGCGTTACCAGGTTCAGTTGAGAATGAAGACAGCTCGGGAATTTCTGGCAGTAAAATAGTGAAAATGGCAGAGACTGAAACTCAGCAGATGGCTTTGTTAGCAAATGCATCATTGTTAGCAGATGAGCTTCTCCCACGTGCTGCCATGAAGCTTTTGCCATCATCTGGTAGAGTTGATGAACAACAAAAAAGAGCTTCTGACAAGCAGTCTCCTCTTCCTGATCAAAAAGAATGGAAGCGAAAACTTCAACGATTCGTTGATCGCTTGCGGGATAGCTTCTGCAGACAACATGCTCTTGAGCTCATATTCACTGAAGATGGTGAAATTCGTCTCAATGCAAATATATACTTAAGTATGGATGATCAAGCAGAGGAGCCTGAATGGTTCCCATCTCCAATCGTCCAGGTAGCTTTCCGTAAGTTGACTGAATGTTTTTAGCTTGAAACCCTTGCAGTATTCGTTTGCTCAGCTGATTTTGTTCGAATCAGGGTCCTTAAAAATCGTTCATGGAAATTATTTCTGAGCAGGAACTCTTCATAAAAATGAATCGAATTGCAAGCATAGGAAGCGATATGTTTGTTGGCAGGGAAAGGTTTGCAACAATTCTGTTAATGAGAATGACAGAGACAGTGATACTGTGGCTTTCTGACGATCAAACCTTTTGGGAAGAGGTGGAGGGGCAAAAGCCCTTGGGTCCTCTTGGCCTGCAACAGGTATGAATAAGAACAACTAATGTCAGTTTATTTGGTATGAATTCAACTTGAAACAGCTATACCCAACTAATCCAGATCCAAGTCACCAGCCCAAAATGATTAACATATATTAATTGGATAGATGTGATGTCACACGACTTGTTTTAACCATTCAATTTCTGGTGTAGTTTTACTTGGACATGCAATTTGTGTTGCTATTTGCATCAGAAGGGCGTTACTTATCTAGGAATCTACATCAAGTGATCAAAAACATCATAGAAAGAGCTATCGAGGTCGTCTCTGCCACTGGAGTGGATCCTAACAGGTACTTCTAGTTTGCATTAACAAAATTCATACAAAATGAACTTACTGAAAATCCCTAGAACTAGTCATTTGGATGGCAGGCACTCGCTGCTTGTAACTTGTCTGATATCTTTTGAATTTCGCAATTGAAACACTAAAATTATCGCTTTCAAGTGCAACCAGGATTTTACATGTGCTAGAAATAAAATAGAGTAGAGCTCGTATATATATGCAAATTGAATACGAACCTGGACATGTCTCACATAAATGAAACCAATCCGTAGAATGATCGTCTTTTTACCACTTGTAGTTGTTGGATATTTTTATATGGATTCAGCATAGCAATTGGTGGTAACCAGGTACGACGGGGAGGGGAGCCATTGCCAACCCTACCCCCATAAATTAGACAGGGAGAAAACCGCCCATTCCCATTCCTGTGGGGATGGATTTAACAAGTGCTAGAGTATAGCTTGCATGTATCCGGGTATGAACACAACCATATCTCAAATGAATAAAACTAATCCTCATAATGATTGCCCTTTTACCATTTGTATTGTTTGATATTTTTGCATGAATTCAGCATAGCAATTGAAACTTGAGAGCCTTCAAAGTACAAAATAAATATTATGAAATTGGCAAGTTCAACTTCTAACCTGTCCGACCATGATGAACGTTTCATGGCAGTGTGTTGCCAGAGGATGACTGGTTTGTAGAAGTTGCTCAAATAGCCATCAAAATGCTGACTAGGAGAGCCACTTTTAGAGATGTAGAGGGAGATGTTGGCAGCCCAACTGCATCAGTGTTATCACATGGTAGCAACTAGAATTCAGCTGAACAAGGAAGCAACATGAAATGCCTATTGAGACAAAGGAATAAAGAAGCCACATTGCTCAAGTTCAGCCGATGAATGTTGTTTAGCTATTTGTTCAGAGTTCTAGGTAACTTGTTTTAGCGAGTTACTTTAGCTCACTTATGTAGTCTTTTATAGAATATAACAAGTAAGAAAGTGAAAATTAGGGCAGCCAATCTGTGATTTGAAAGAAGTGGATTTACATTATCTCAATTCATTATTAACTGAATAACCAGATTTAAACATTATTTATAAATTAGATCATAATATATTAATTTTGACTAGTTAATTTTCTTTAAAATTATATCATTTTATTTTTATATTAATCATATCATTTTATATTGTATGGATCAATTCATGTCAAATGTATTAAATTGATGTGTATCATATGTTAATTAATTGTGTCAAATAAATTAGATTCATGTTACTTATATCAAATTCAGGTAAATGACGGATTAACATTTTAAATCAATCCTAAATCAATTATACTAAGTTAACAAACCTCCAACTCAAATTCAAACCTCTAATGAAAATAGATTAAAAATTTTAAAAAATTAAGAAAGAAAGAGATAATTAAAAAAAAAAAAAGTCAATGTTTCTCATATTTGAGTGTCTTTGTTTTTCAATATATTTCTACAATTCCTTGATGAACGTAAAGGATTCTTGAAGAAACCTTGAGGAACATTGGTTCCCTTTTGAAGAATTATAACTTCTCTTTTACCTCCATTTTCTCTGCTGTTCACTCATAAGATTCCAACATATTTCTCTTTTCCTTACCATTTTGAAGTGTTGTTAAATTTTGTGGGTTTATCGTTCTTTATTTCCTCTGCAGAAAGTTGCGGAAAAAAGCAGTCTTACCTTTTTAACCTTTGAAGGGATACACATAATGTGAAACCGCTGATATCAACCCTGTTAAGGAAGGATTAAGTTGTACTAGTGATGATGATCATCAGCATGGTTCACGAGTTTATAATATTTCAGCAATGGAACTCGATTTTGCTCGATCCACACTAGACTTTAGCATCATCAACAGCTAAGATGATATTTTATACTTGAAATTCTCTATACCAGGCTCAAAGAGCATGGGAGTAATGACTTCTGCCATCTTATAAAAAGAGAATCTAACTAGAAATCTCGGATTCAAGTCGTGAGCGTGAAGCACCTTTAAAACTTGGAAGGCAGCTTTTTATCCACTTAAAAGGCTTGCCCAGGTCGATACACCTTTTTCCTGTGGGTTTAATGAGCATCCCCAACTTATATTACTCTTGTTAAAATCATAAAACAGTTCTCCCATTGAGCTTCTAAATGGATTATCAGATTCCAAAAATATATCGGAAGGACCAATGACCAATCTTGATTATGTTATATGAAATTATACAAGGAATTGGCTTCATTCACCATGGCTCAATGACATGCACTTTCCTTGTATTGAACTCACGTCAATAACAGAATCATCATCATCTTGATCGGCTTAAAAGTAGGTTAAAGAAAAAGAAGACCAGCATTAATCAGCTTAGTTAATCAATGATTACATGTATTATTATGATTATGATCGATGATAATCAAACTCTTATCTTACATGAAAGCTAGTGCTATCCGGTGGTATTCACATCATGCTACGTCTCTTCCTGAAACAAAGAGATAATATTGAGTCATCAAAATGCCAAAAAGAAGACAAGTTTTAATATTGGTTATAACTAAACCTGCACTTGTGAGGTTTCAGCTTGGGTTGTTGAGCACTCAGAATCCAGGTGGTTCACCATTGTGTTGCAGTCAACCTGTATCAGGAAGAAATATAAACATGTTAACTGGTCGCCAGTCAATTTTCTAATTGATGATCTGTTAATATAATAATAATTAATACATGTGATCTTAATTCAAATTTTACCAATATGTCTAGCTAGTATCAAAAGAATCAAATATGATCTCAGGTCTAAGTCATTTCGCCTGCTGA
Organism: Dalechampia spathulata; assembly: GCA_948192965.1. NCBI lineage: Eukaryota > Viridiplantae > Streptophyta > Magnoliopsida > Malpighiales > Euphorbiaceae > Dalechampia > Dalechampia spathulata. Next base: position 13,046 of record CANYBF010330713.1, read on the forward strand.
TTGGTGTTACATGAGGATGATACTATCGCTTACCTTCTCATTGTTTATGGAAATGCTTGGACCAATTTCTGCAGATTGGAATTCAGAATTTGGTGAATGTACCTGGTAGAAGTTTTTGAAAAGGGGAAAAGGGAGAATGGAAAAAAGAGGTCATATTAGCCTAAAACACATCAACGATCTCATCAATTTGGGACAAGCACTTTACTTTCCTCGGACATGCATGAGATCGGGTGATCGACTTCTAGCAAACGATTCACAAATGAGCTCTGCTTCTTACATGCAACCGAAGCTGCATCAAAAAAAAAATTTAGTAATTAAGCTTGTTAGATCTCTCATCTCATGTTTTTGTCTTCAGAACTCAAATTGTGTATTTGAATTTCCATGACTATTTGCGTACCACATACAGGACCAATTCTAGGAGTCAAATTCCAATTTCAAAATATGCGGATGCCAACTTCATGTAAAGAATGAATTTCTTTTAAGAAAAGGAAAAGGAACTAAAAGCTGGCATTAGAACGCATGAGAAAATCGTTGAACAGCCTTTAATTTGGCTTTAACTGTTTATGCCTTCAATTTCAGAATGCAGATATGGTATGTACCTAGCAAGCTTATGAATAAAGCAGCAGCATGAACAAATATGAGCATATAATAGATCTCAAATCACAAAGTCAGCAAACAACATGTAATAAGTAAAAAGCAAACCTTGATTTTCTTCAGGATCCACTCTGAAAGCTTTACTTGAAGATGGTTCTCCACTAACAGCTTCAATCCTAGTTAGCACTCCGATATAAATACTTAAATAGTATTAGAAGCATGATCCAGTTTCCAGAGAAAAATTTATATGTGCATTATCCCTTTTTTTTGAGCATCAGGTGCTAGTTTAGAATCCTCTTAAAATATGTTCTCAGAATGCATGAGAAAATCGTTGGACTGACTGTTTATGCCTTTAATTTGGTTCAAAGACGGCCAGAAATGCCTAATTTTAGATCTGGTAGATATTGTAACATTACTGAGCTAAAATAAAAATGGTTTTGATGAGTTATTGACTCTAGTCATTTTAGCGTTGTAAGACGTGTAAACTAATTGCTAAAAGTCAAAAATTTGTTCATCAATTTGCTTTGAGGTTTCCAAGAAGTATAGCCAGTTACCAATTTTCTTTATTTCTCTCAACCATATCAGCTTCTTCCTCACAATTCAGTGCACGGTTGAATACCCTTTTGTCCTGTCAACATGTTCAAGAATAATTTGAGTAAGAAGCATATGAAATCAAACTTAGAAAGTTACCTATGAAAGGTTCCTACAGCAACAACAAGATACAAGATGCATAATAAGAAATTGATAGATTAATTTAGCATGCTGAGAAACTACTAGAGTATACTTGTTATAGTGCTCAAAGATCAAATTCCATCAACAATATACTAGAAATACTAGAATTAGGGGTGTGTATGGGATAAAATTTTTATTCTGTTTCAAAGTTTTGGGCGAAGCAAATTTAAGTCCTAATCTCATTCCATTTTCTTGCGATCTCAACCTCATACCATCACAAGTTTCAATAAAGATGAGTCAGGATTTCAATACAATGACATAGGATGGAATAGAATGGCACAAGATAATTTTCAATTTCTGATTTATATATTATAATTTTTATTCAAGTATGTATTCTAAAAATTGATATAATAACAAAATCAAAAGTAAAATTATCATAATTTATTTATCATATTTATAAATTTTCATGAAATTAGTTTGATTATAATATGTTTGGTTTAGTTAGCCTAGTATTAGAATGATAAGAAATAGCAACATATATATATAAACACTAAAACTCAAGAATATAAAGTTCAAAATAGTGATAAAAATAAGAATATTTTATAGAATAATAAATAGTCATGTTAATTTAGATGTATCATATATAATTAAAAATCATCATAGAAATGAAAAAAAAATTAAAATTTTGGGATGAGATGGGGCTGGTGGAATTTTTTAGTCGAAACGAGAAGGGACTCACATTACAAAATAAAATTCAAAATGGGACTTGGACCGGTTAAGAAAAATATTCTATACTCTTTTCATGATGTGATATTTCGGACAAGAAAAATGAGACGATGCATGATTCCGCATCCTAAGCACACCTCTGACCAGAATGTAATGCTCAAATGGATCATACAATTGAAGTATAGAAAAGGAATGATTTCATTTGAGACAGCAATTACTCAAAGCAAGATTGAAATCGTTTCTTACCTCTTCGCCCATATTTGTAACTGTCTGCTTAACTTTCTGCAATATTTTTACCAAGTTCTCCACTTCATGATGTAAAGCCTGATTACATTATTTGACAGGGTTCAGAATCCAAGAACCATAAACCAGCAAAAATCAATTAACGAGCCAACATTCTCAAGTTCTAACCTCTCTCTCAGAAATCAGATTCTGTATTGCTGCATCCCTCGCTGATAGATTTTTCTGAAGGTAAGGATGGTTAAGACTTGAGAAAACTCACCCATATATTCAGTTAAAAGTACAAATTTATTTTGCAGATAGGTATTTGATGCTTGCATGGATATCTCTTCTATTTGAATTCGACAGTCGCTCCTGATTTTTGCTACATCCAGCTGTCCTTCCAGCTCTGAAATAATTACGTTCTTTTTTTGGAGCTCATCCTCATTAATTTTCAATTTGTTTTCCAGGTCATGAATCTTTTCTGTAAGAATTAGACATGCATGGATCTCAATTAGTTTTATCATTGGAATTAAATAGTACCCAAAAATCAGACATAGTCTACCATGAATTGTTTAACGGTTACATTATTACAGGAGTGAATCAAACATTTATATCTTGACCAAGGAAAAATAAAATACTACTTGATCTTGATACCAAAAGGTGATTCCCTCATCCCAAGGGCTCCCACACCCGAGCCCGAACAGATAAAATACTACTTGATCTTGATACCAAAAGGTGATTCCCTCACCCCAAGGGCTCCCACACTCGAGCCCGAACAGTTGTGGAGGGGTAAACCACCACGGTACTCAGCGGCCTCCTAGATGGGAGGTTAAGTACTCAGTGCCCACAAGAAGTCCACCCAAAGGGTGTAACTCCCACACTATGACTGCTGAGATTTAAACCTTGGACCTTGATACCAAATCTACCATACGGGTACCAACTGAGCTACGCCCATGCGGGCACTACTTGATCTTCATTCTACACAAAATCAATTGACTTGTACTAGATATCCATCAACACTATTTATACTGTTTAAATTCCTTGTCTCTTTATTATAAAGGAAAAAATTCCTTTTCTCTTTCATGCGGTATTCTCCCCAAGAACCATTCCAGAGTATACAACTCCTTTGAATGGAAACAAGGTAAAATATATTTACAATTTCAAAAGATTCTTAACGCAATTGGCTGAAGGCATGAGCTTACCAGCAAACAACTTTTCAAAAGCAGAAACTTTATTCATCTTGCTTCTGAGGCCATCCACTAATGCAAAAGACAAAGTTGTTTGATGAGCAAGAACCCAAAATTACGAATAATTATATCCACAAATGTCAAGTAAAAAGCTGGAAAAGTGACATGCCTACTTCCTCCTTTTCCCTGACAAGGAGCTGTACGTTATCCATAACTTGCCTGATTGAGAAAACCTCCTTTTCTATAGAATCAAATAACGATAGATGACAGTTCAGTTTCTCATTCAGGATGCTGAGCTTTGTATCTCTAGCTTCAATTGAACGTTTCATCAAACTAGTCGATTCCTGCTCGCAAAAATAAGGATCATAAACATAAGTTCGATTCAAATATTTATCAGCTAAAGCTTGATGAAATCGAAACCTCATAGGCATTAACAAAACATTCTCTCGATTGGAGCAAGTTTTGTATTGTCCTTTGCAACTCCTTCTGCCTGTTCTCAAGCAAAGCGTTGTCGTTTTGGAGGTAGCTCACCTGTTTAAATAAAATAAAAAAAAATACAAAACAATCAGCCGTAACCAAATAATATTCATTTACAGCGCGTATGGAAAGCCTTGACGATTGCGGAAAGTTTCATTCAGATTGAATAAGTTAAAGCATTTATTTTCGAAAATCATGGCAAAAATGACATGATTGTGCAATAATTTAAACAGGCTTTAGATATCCATAAGAAGCATTTCAACAAACACCACAGAAACTAACCTTCCGCTCGAGCTTTTGACACAATTCATTAGAGGAAGCTAATTCCGCTTGCAATTCCTGTAATTTCCTCCCGAATTCCTCCTCCATTTGCTTCTGTTTCTGTACCCAAACACTAAAAATCAACCGGAAAAATAACAATATCTACCATAATGAATAAATTGAAAGAATATCGACTCGTAATTCATACCTGAATTAGAACATGACATTGTTCGGCAGCGGAGTGTTCTCTCACCTGCATCATTCCAAACAAAATAGACAAACACAAACATAAATTGACTAGAGATCGATCAATGCGAATGTTCTATCCTTGAAAATATAAAGATAGAAAGAAAAATGTACTCTTAGATCTCGAAATTCCGTAGCTAGAGACTGAAGCTGAAGCTTAAATTTGGAAAGCTTAAGCAACTCCATTGCCTTAAATTTTCCTTCCTAAAAAATATGTATATATGCTTGATCATACCTGGTATCTTCTAATTGGTCAACCGTCAATAACTAATAGAGAGGCAGCAGCTAATAAGTTATTTAAAATTAAATTCGATAATATTTAATTTATTTAAATTTATTATCTAAATAATTAATTTATATAAAAATAATTTAATTTTAAATATAATTTATAATTTAAATTATATAAATATATAAAATATCTTTTTAATTTAATTATCAATTAAAATAATATTGATTTAATTTTTAATTGAAAAACACAATAATTTTTACAAAATAATTCTCTTTTACATAAAAAATACAATAACATACCCGTAATTGACTTTTTGATTTTTGAAATGATGATTAATTAATCAAATCTTAAATTCATTTGATTTAATTAATTAAATGTATATAAATATTACATCATTTTTGAAATAAATTTGTATTTTTATATATATGATAAATCAATTTCGTATATTTATCCAACATCATTTATAGATTAAATTAATTAATAGAAGAAAATTTTATTAAAAATTAAAATTCATTTTTTCCCTTTTTTTGCATGCATTCAAGTAAGGATCACAATTTTAAAATGACTGATAAGTAACGTATATTAATTCATTAATCATATAATAAAAATTAATTTAAATATATAATTTATAAATTAATTATATTATTTTATATTATATAAATTATTCAATTTAAATTAATAATACTAAATAGAGGATATGAAATTATGATGGAAAATAGAGCTAGTTGGGATTAAAATTTTTAATGTAATTAAAATTGAAAATACGTGAAATGAAGATTAAATTTATTATATTAATTCATCAATCAGGTGACCAACACCACGTTTTATATGGATCGAATAGAAATCCATTAACCGGTCCATATATATATATCTCTTTATTCCTATTAGCTTATTTTGGTTTTATTTCCTTTTCTTTTACCATGTTCCATTTTTTTATTTGCTGAACATTATTTTAATTGCTTACTTGTTTGATTTCGTTTTCTGTTTGATAGCTCCTCATTTCGACGATGAACCAAATAGTAAAAAGAGAAGAAGAGAGAGAGGAGAAATGATAAACGGATCTCCAAAACGATTCTGGTTAATCATTGCCAGGAAAAGAAAATCGGCTTTTTCAGATCGTCAGTTTTAATCGCCGATTCGAATATCTTTTTCCCCGTACAGAAGTTTCCGAATTTTTTTTAATCTTCCTAATTATTTATTCTGTGAGTGATTCGAGTTTGTCGTTAAAGTTTTAGCTTGTGGACCGTACGATCGAGAGAATATGCCATCACATGTGGATCTCGACCGTCAGATCGAGCACTTGATGGAGTGCAAACCGTTACCGGAGTCGGAGGTGAAAACGCTCTGCGATCAAGCAAGAGCGATTCTGGTCGAGGAATGGAACGTGCAACCGGTAAAATGTCCGGTCACTGTTTGCGGTGATATTCACGGCCAGTTTTATGATCTGATCGAGCTTTTTAGGATAGGAGGGAATGCACCTGATACCAATTATCTCTTTATGGGCGATTATGTAGGTCTGTTATTTATTTATTTATTCATTAGAGATTTTTTCTTTTTCATACATAAATAATTTATTTATTTTATTGAACTGTATTTTGTTGTGTGGATTTTTGGTTATTAGGTTAAATTAGGCTTTTATCAATGTTATAATTGATCAATTTGGTTAAGCTTCGGTCGATGTTTATTATGCTTTCCTATATAGTTTTATTTTGCAATTTTGGGTCTGTACTGGAATAAGAATTTAGGCCTAAATGTAAAAGAACCAATTAATCCGGAAATATTTAAGTTATTAGCAGAGATTCTAAGAATTGTAGATTTGTAGAATAGTTTTACATCTCTGACACGCTCCCTATACAAATACCCGTCGAGTTTGATAGGTGAGGTTGAAAAAATAATTTTACATCTCTAATACATTCATGTGCATGAATGCTCATTTTATCTTGTGCTTTAATGTTTGTTGAACTTTATATCTTTGGATCACAGAAGTTTTGTACTATATCGAAGAATTATTTAACCAAAATTTTAAATTGTTAGATGAATCTCAGAAGTAATTTTATATCTCTAGCGGCAATTATTTGTTCTTTTTGCTGCATTCTGTAATTTTCTCAATTAAATGAAATGCAGATCGTGGATATTATTCGGTGGAGACTGTTACATTGTTAGTGGCATTGAAAGTTCGTTATAGAGATAGAATTACTATACTTAGAGGAAACCATGAGAGCAGGCAGATCACTCAAGTGTAAGATTTATGTTTCACTTTATCATGTGAAGTTTAGTTACTTTTATGAACTCTTGATCATTTGAATTTGTAAGATTTTCTGCTCCAGTCAGCAGCCTCTTCTTTTAATGTTCTAGAGATAAATTTGTTGATTGGTTTTATTAGTTGCTGCAACTATCTAAATCATAGAAGAAAATAATGTGATATGTATCTATTTTGTCTGATTTTAGATTTTGAGTTAATATGACGCTCGAGTAGAATTGCCATGTTTCCAGCTTTGAGTCAAAGTCCATCAAGCAACTTCTTTCTGGTGTAGCATTTGGCTACTTAGTCATTATATTTTGTCATTTGATTAAATAGTTACTAGGTGGGTGCAACCAGAACCTTGTTGGTATAGATGACACACCCATAATTGTGTTGAATTGATCTACGAAGCTTAATGCCATAGAAAGTGTAAAGCAATATTCTGTTAACTGAACTGAAAAGATTTCAATAACCGGATGGAATAACTGCAATTAGAGTAGGAACATGCTATTGCATATATAATATCCTTCGGTAAAGTGGTCATACTGGCTAGCTATCAAGTATAGACCAAATGATGTCTCGATGATTTTTAATGGACTCTTCTCTCGCATCTATTGGTAGTTGTTGTCTTTGTTTTTCCGCTACATCTTACAAATATGTTCTTTCCCATGAGTTCTTTTTTTTTTTTTTTGCTGCATATCTGACTATTAGTTATTATTAATCATTTAAGTTGTAATTAACGGTATTGTGTCAATTCCCTCCCAGGTATGGTTTTTACGACGAATGCTTGAGAAAATATGGAAATGCCAATGTCTGGAAGCATTTTACTGACCTTTTTGATTACCTACCTCTTACAGCGCTCATTGAAAGTCAGGTTGGAATTATGAAATTGCAGATTATTTTGCTTCATTTAACTGAATGATGGTTTCTGACTGCCAGAATTTGTCTTCTAGATCTTCTGTTTGCATGGTGGACTCTCTCCATCCTTGGATACATTAGATAATATCCGGGCTCTTGACAGAATACAGGAGGTGTGTTATTCTTCTTGTCATGTTTTTGTTTCTGAGATTACCAGCATCGCAAATTTATGTATTCGTCAATTAATGTGAAACTTGGTGTAATTATATTTCTTGTCTCACATATTGCCTTTCAATATTAAATCCTAGTCTGCGTGTCAGTCATTGCAGTGCTTTTCTGCTTTCGCATCTCTCTTAATGTCTTAGATGTCTTTCAGTGCTTTTATTACTTTGAAAATGGTGGTGTCTTTTTGGCCTTTTCAAACAGGTTCCCCATGAAGGACCTATGTGTGATCTCTTGTGGTCTGATCCGGATGATCGATGTGGGTGGGGAATATCTCCTCGGGGTGCCGGCTACACATTTGGACAGGATATAGCTGCTCAGTTCAACCACACCAACGGCCTCACGCTGATTTCACGAGCTCACCAGCTTGTCATGGAAGGTTACAATTGGTGTCAGGTGAACGAAAATTTCTTCTCTTTCACACACAAGACCCACGTGCAGAATATAAATTATCGTTCTGATTGCGCCAAATTTCTTTGGCAGGAAAAGAATGTTGTTACCGTGTTTAGTGCTCCAAACTATTGCTACCGTTGTGGAAACATGGCTGCAATACTTGAAATTGGAGAGAAAATGGACCAGAATTTCCTACAATTCGAACCTGCACCTCGACAAATTGAACCTGACACGACACGCAAGACCCCAGATTATTTTTTATAAGTTTCATATTTCTGCCAGCTGTTTGTAATATTGGTTTGCTGCTAGATCATTGTAGATGTGTCTTAAAAGATGAGTTTTTGTTGGTTAAAGGTGAGATCGATCAACGACGTCATATTTGGTTCGGAGTTTTTCCTGCTGCAGCTTTGTTGATGTGCTTATTGGGAAATTGACAGGAGGCACCAATGACAATACGTGGCTTGTATATTTCCAGAAAGATGAAAGCAGCAATAACATGGTATTATCTTATTTCTGTAATTCTTACAGTTTCCAGGAAGAGAGTTTTGGTGATTTCTGATGACCAAGCTGTGTCTTGCTCTTCTCTCTTCTTTCCTCGATGCAATTCCAGATTGATCATCAGAACCACATCCAAACCATACGAAAATAAATAAATACAGCTAATAATAATAATAATAATAATAATAATAATAATAATAATAATTAAAGCTATGAATGTAGCTTGGATCATTGTTTAGATAAATACCCTCTCACTTGAATGATCAAATTGATTTCGTTTTAAAACTTTGTTGAGATTGAAGTCGTGTTAATAATAATAATAATAATAATAATACACAACTTTCATTAGACATTTTTTTCTATTTTATAAGGATTAATGCAAATATGTTATTAGATGATTAAATAAGGTCTAGTATGCTAATTATCTTTGAAAAGTGGATGAGAAAAGTGGATGATGAAGACATTACATTTTATGTTATTAGTTAAAGCTAGTACACAGCGACTGCATTACTTTAGAGCATTCGTGCGATTAATTTTGACCATGTGGACATTGTGATGGCAAATGTTTGAATAGGACTTTCAAATTCATAATTAATAATGATAAAATATAACGAGTAAATGCATAACTTGAAAAATAAACAAGTTCATAATAAGACACGAATTCTTTTGTTGTAGATCATCAAATTTACACAAATAATAAGAATAATAATAATAATAATAATATTGAATTTAAAGGAGGCCATGAGGTCATCGGAAATGGTCCCCATCCCAACAGAAGAAAGACAAATCAATTTCAATATGTTGACCATAATGATGGGGCCCTCCCATTTTCAATATCACGAGAAGTTTGTGTCTTAAAACTACCCATTGAAAAGGTGTTTTCATAGACATTATTTCTCTTCGATATTTATCTATAACAATAAAACCCCTTGAATTTTGATTTATCCTTTGACTTTGTCACTCCAACGCTGTTTAAAGCACTTCACCAAGATTATTATATGTGTGACACGTGGTAACGAAATCACCCCACCCCCTCTACTTATTTATCTTCATTTTTCTTCTATTTCAAAACCCTTCAAACCAACTTTAAGATCAAACTCCTCTTCCACCTCCTCCTCCGTTACAAAATTGGTCGCCACCCATCCAATCATCGTCAACCATCTTCACTTCCTGCCATCACCATTAACATCTCTCTTTTAAGGGCCATCGATTGGATTTACAAATACAGAGACGTGTCAGAAGTAATTACGAATTTACAAAAATGGCCTTTAATCGCTTTTAAATTCTAAAATATGTTTAGCGGATTCTGTATTTTTATAAAAAAATATTTTTTATTTTTTTTCTGTATTTTGATAAAAATATATTGAATTAAAGTTGAACAAATAAAAGGCTTTTTTCTTGACAACAAAAGCAACGTCAGCACTCGAACTCATGTTGTAGTATCAAATTCAATGGTGAATGTGGGCAGAAGTACCATTATGGGTTACATTTCTCTGCAAATTTGTCTGTAGGGTCCCCGTAACTGGTCACAAAAAGTACAATTATGGCTTTCATCATTGAGCTCCCACTCAGGGACCACGGTTCCTGACCTACTGGTTGCGGTTCATCTCAACCCAAAACTGAACCAGTAGCTCAATGGCGGGTTTGGGATGTTGGGTGAAGGAGATGGGTTCAATCCTCCTTGTCATGAAAAAACAAATCTTAAGTCGTCGGGAAAAAGACGAAACCAGATAAGATAAGACATGGTGAAGTGCTTTACAAGGAATCAATTTCTATTCTGTGTCTATTCGTTGGGTGTTGGGTGCCAATGAAGAAAGCATTCAGAAGCAAAAGGGGCTTTCTTTCTGGTGGAAACACGCAATATTACTACCAACAATGGACAAATTCAGAAACAGATTTGATGATAATAGAAATTTCCTGCAACTGTTTTTGAAGCAGCTACGATGAAGACAAGCGCACATAGCATGATGCAATAATATACAGAAATTTCAACAAATGAACATATGTGGAAACCATGTGATTTGCTTGATAGGGCCTTCCAAGACATACCAGATATTCCAGAAATAATGCTCTAATGCTTCTTTTCTCGACCAGATAACAATGCTTTTGTTTTCACTAGTCTAGTCTCTTCATCATTCTGGAGCCTGTTTACCGAAGATCATCGGAAATTCTTCGTACTGATCGGTGAAACCGTGTTTTTCGGCCATGCTTTTCAGAGACTCGTAAATTTGGTACATAGAAGGTCTTTCCTTGGGTCTAGAAACTACACAGCTCCAAGCAACCTTCAGGAACTGCATGATTTCATCATCGTAACCTTTCCCGTACAAAGATTTGTCGATTGAATCCTTGCTTCGGCCAGTGCTTGCTAAATGGTTAACCCAATCCACCAAATTTCCTTTGAATCCTTCCTCTCCACTGTCAACTTCCACGGGTTTTTGCCCCGTAACCAACTCCAGAAGCACAACCCCGAAGCTATAGACATCACCTTTGAGCGAAGCAACCATGGTGCTTGAATACTCGGGAGCAACATAACCAAACTCCCCCAAATCTCCATTAACAAATGAACTATCATTAGAATCCCTGGAACCAACCAACCTTGCCAACCCGAAATCTGTAAATCTGGCATCAAAATCGTCATCGAGGAGAATCACGTTGGAACTAATATACTGATGCATATACGGCGGTTGGCATCCATGGTGAAGCCAGGCAAGCCCTCTAGCTGCACCAACACCGATCCGAACTCTCGTAGGCCAATCCAGAACATCAGAAGGACCAACCCTAAATCCAAAACCATGCAATTGAGAATACAAACTCCCATTAGGCATATGCTTATATACCAACAATCTCTCTTCTTCGACGACACAGAACCCTAACAAAGGCACCAGATTCGGATGTCTAAGCTGACCTAATCTATTCATCTCAGACCTGAACTGCTTTTCACTAAGCTTACAAGCAGTAAGCCTCTTGATAACAAGGGCAGATCCATCAGGTAAATCAGCTTTATAAGAAACCCCAGTGCGTGTCGAAATAACGACATTTTCCAGATCAAAATTGTTAGTAGCAAGCAATAAATCAGACAGCTTAATCTTAACAATGGGTTTCTGAAACAATGAAACTTGAACAAGTTTATGTGACCTTAGCAACTCAATCCAGCTTGAATATTTCTTTCCGCCATTACCATCATCTTTCTTTTTCAAGTCATTAGCCCTAACAAACAACCACCACCATATCAGAAACCCTAAGATTAAAGACCCGGCTGCACCAATAACACCAGCAACTATAATAATCCCCAAACTTTTACCACTCAGTCCACCACATTTTCCCAGTGGCCTACCACAAAGCCCGTCATTCCTACTAAAATTATCCTCCGGAAACGCCGCTAAATCAGCTGGAATCGTGCCGGACAACTCATTATCGGCAACGGAGAACCGCTTCAACCGATCAAGAGTACCCAAACCATAGGGAATCGAACCGGATAGCTTATTCCCGCTTAAAATTAAGTTATTCAAGAACTTACAGTTAACAATCTCGGCCGGGATAGAATCGGAAAACTGGTTATTGGACAGATCTAGAGTTACGATATAAGGCAGCCAAGTACAGATTTGAGCTGGAATGGAACCGGAGAGATCATTGTTGGAGAGATCTAGGGTTTGCAAGCTACGACAGTATTTTAAAGAATCAGGAAGTTGACCGGAGAGTTTAGATAACGGTAACTGAAGACTGATGATACGGCTTTCTTTCTCGTTCCAGCAAGAAACGCCATTACGTTTACAAACGGAGGCGACTGAGTTGTTCGTCAAGTCCCACGAAGCAAGCTGGTTAAGGGGGTCGATGAAGCTGTTTTTTAAACCTTCAAGACACATTACATCGTCTTCGATGGAACAACATAATGTCAGAAAAAGCGAGAACCAGAGGTAAGCTAAGATCTTTCTTTCCATTCTGTTTTCTGCTGGCTTGCGTGGTAGTCGAGGTAGTGGGGACGGCGACGGTGGTGATGGTGGCGGTGGTTACAGCTGAGGAATGATGGTGGTAATGTCGGCCATTTGACTGTGTTAGAGCGAAAGGTCTCTGTTTCGGTTTCTTTTTGTTTTTTTTTTTGCTCTGCTATTCTCTTTTGACCGGGCAGTTTTTGTTTCTTTTATCTTTGTTGGCTTGTACTTTATTTTTGCTCGAGAGATGGGTTGATCTACGGATATACGACGTCGTTTGAAAGAATACGACAGCGTCGTACTTGTGTCGTGGGAGTTTGACCGTTTTTGTCCAAAGTCGCCAATGTTTGGGGTGGCGTTGTCGTGCATGCAAATAAGGATATTAAATTGATATTTTTGAAGAAATTAAATTATTATAATTAATAGTTGCTTTTACTTTTTGTTTCAATTATAAATTAAATTAATTTTAATTAATTAAAATAATTTAATAAATAAATTTTATATTAATTTATTTAATATTTTTATTAATTAAATAATATTTAATATTTAAAGTATTAATTAATTTAATAGGTCTAAATTAAATGATTTCTATCAAAATTAAATTAATTTTAATTAATTTCAAATTAAATTAATTAATTTTATATTAATTTATTTAATACTTTTATTAATTAAATAATATTTAGTAAATTAGACCATTAAATGATTTAATAGGTTTAATTTTTTAGAAATACATGATGGAGATAGTTATTGCATTGGTTACGAAGGAAGTGAAGGAACTGGGTGCACGAGATAGAAGCAATTATTAATATTTAAAGATAATGGTTCTAAGAGAAAATAAATAACAAAATAGAAAAGGAAAAAAAGGAATCAACCATCAAGAAAATCATTCTGAAGTAAAAATTACTTTCTAGCATTTACTTTATATAACCTTTATTTTATTTTATTTTAGTACAATCCCTCTTTAATTTTTAATTGCCCCTTTATTCATTCATAAGTATGTTCTTATTTAACATTATTTTATTTTTTGAGCATAATGCTTTAGTATGAGTAAATTGAAGATCCACAATTATTTTAATTAAAAGTCAAAAGGTGCATATAGTTTGATAACACTTAAATTCTCTAGCACGCTTGTAACATAAAAATAATGCAAACATCTTTTTTAACACACATAGTAGGACCCATTGATGATGCTTGCAAGAACCAGAAGTAATTTAGAGAAAGAAATTGTGTTTAAGTCTCAAAACTTGGAAGCGCTTGTTGCCACAGCAAGCGTTTCAACTCTGATGGAACAAATTAAGCAAGGGAAATTTCCCCAAGGTGTAGAAGTAGAAACAATTGCATAGGCCCTTCCTATATCATGCAGTCTTTAGCAGAAAACATGGAGTTTGTTATGCAAACGTATATGGTGAATGTTATCATGGAAGATTTCATTTAGAAGCTCGTCCAAGTGGTAACAATTACTTTGGAAACAGTTAAGAGAGTAAGTGTATTAGTAGACAATACTAATAAGATTCTAAAGGGTACTAATAAAACTCTTGAAACTACTTGCAAAGCAATTTCTATTAGTGCATCAAAGAAAGTAAATGAAGCTGATTCCTTTAGAAGCAAACAGGCCTGTTACATCCACACTAGAGGCCCTAGTAGTATTGCACAGGTTGAATATGATCATGTATGTCTATGTATAGGTATATGTATACGTATGTGAAACATATTAAATGTTTTACTGATAATCGTGCTTTGGTATTACTGTCTTATTGAGAAGCATGACTTCTTTGCAGTGTAAGGGGCAATGTTGTTAATGTTTTTAGGAAGTGCACT
>CANYBF010331045.1:0-12071 GCA_948192965.1 Dalechampia spathulata
TTTCTTCCTTGTGGCAGTGTCACGAGCTCCCAAGTTTTGTTCTTGTGCAAAGCTTCCATTTCCTCTTGCATTGCTGCCATCCACCGAGCTGTATCTGAACTGCTCATTGCTTCTTGGAGAGTTGATGGCTCTTCTTCCTCAGTTAAAAGACAGTATGCAATATTACTATCCATAACATAATCATCATGCCAGGATGGTACAGATTTTGCATGTTTTCCCTTTCCAAGTTCTACCTCTTCAGACTGGGTTGACTCTGTTTCCTCGTGCTTTGGTGCTACTTCAGAAGAATCTTTTTCTGTAGACTTCTTTTCCACCTGTGCAGCTGTAGTTTCTGAACTTTCTTTCAAAGTGTTATCATCATCTCCTTTGAACTTATCTTCCAAGAAGATAACATCCCTGCTAACTATGACCTTGTGGGCAGTGGGATCCCACAGGCGATACCCCTTCACACCATCAGCATACCCCAAGCATTTCCTGGATTTTGGATCCAACTTTGTAGTTTCTTGGGCATTGTACATCATGTACACAGGACTTCCAAATATATGGAGGTTTGAATAATTAGCTGGCTTCCCCGTCCACATCTTCATCGATGTCTCCAATTCAATTACTGTAGATGGAGATCAATTAATCACATAACAGGCGGTATTGACTGCTTCTGCCCAAAATGCTTTATCTAGACCTGCAGCTCCCAGCATTGCTCTTGTTCTTTCTAACAGAGTTATGTTCATCCGCTCTGCCACTCCATTTTGTTGTGGAGTATACGCCGTAGTGAACTACCTTTTGATGCCTTCCTGCTTGCAAAAGTTATCAAACTCATTCCCAGTATATTCTCCTCCATTATTTGTCCTCAAACACTTGATCTTATTGCCTGAATCGAGTTCAACCCGCGCTTTGTAAGATCTGAAGGTTGCAAACACATCTCCCTTACTCTTGATAGGATACACCCAACATCTCCTGGAGTAATCATCGATGAAGGACACAAAGTACTTCACTCCTCCTAGTGACGAAACCGGTGCTTGCTATACATCAGAGTGAACCAATTCAAGAATATTCTTACTTCTAGAATTGGATGTGTTGAACTTTAATCGATGTTGCTTGCTTGTAATACAATGCTCACAAAAGGGTAATGACACATTTGTAAGACCCGGAAGTAGATCTTTCTTAACAAGAATCTTCATGCCTTGTTCAGACATATGTTCAAGTTTCTGATGCCAAACCATTACAGATCTTTCACTTGAACTTGAAGCAACAAATGCTTCTCCTTCTTGCACAGTCTCTCCACACAGCATATACAAATTCGCAGCAACCTTTTCTTCTTTCATAATCACCAGCGCTCCTGGGCTAATCCTCATGATGCCTTTCTGAACTTTGATAGTACAATCCAGATCATCCAGTTATCCCACAGACAATAAATTCTTCTTGAGGCCTTCCACATGTCACACTCCTTGAATAGTATGAACTATTCCACCATGCATCTTCAAGCTGATGGTTCCAATGCCTACAATCTTTAAGGCATTATCTTCACAATTATACACAGTTCCTCCTAAGATAGGTTTATAATGATGGAACCATTCTCTTTGAGAGGTCATATGATAAGTTGCTCTTGAGTCAAGAAGCCATACATCAACAAACTTCTTCCTACCCTCAGTTGATATTGCTGCTTCATAACACAACACATTTCCATCATTTGAAGTGCTTGTTATGTTCCCTTGAAATTGGAATTCGTCAGACTCCAACAATCCTTCTTCAAGTGACCCTTCTTACCGCAATGGTAGCATTTGAAATTCTTCTTACTCTTTGATTTTGACCTGCCATGATTGTAACTCCCACTTGGGCCACGTTCTGTTGATCTCCCTCTTATCACTGTCAAAGCCTCCACTTGTTGTGAACCTACTTGTTTGTCCTCCTTGTTCTTCTGTCGATTTTCTTCTTCGAGAATTGCTGCTGCTATATCATCAAAGACCAAAGAATCGGAAAGAATATTATTTGTTAAGTTGATGATGAGCCGATCATACGAATCTGGTAGATGTAGGTTTGCTATAGCATTCCCATCCATCTCGTTCCATTTATTGTCATCTGTGAAATCTTGTGGCTTTTCACTGATCGCCGCCAGACAACCATCTTTTCTCAAGATAGCTTTTATCTTCAACTTCCACAATGAGAAATTTCTCCCGGTGAACTTCTCGATCTCAAATTTTGCTGCCATTGCTTTTATCACAAATAACTCTTACTATTTCACTGCTTGATATGAATAGTACCTAGTACCTCCAATGAGTAGGCAATAATCTAACTTATTTTCTGATGTGGAGGATCCACTTTCAATGGCAACCACAGAGCATACGATAAGTAGATAAATGCAGTCTCAAAGTTAGGCTCTAATACCACTTATTGTGAATGCGGAACGAATAAAGCAGAACCACAGCTAATAATTTGAGAAAATAGAAATAAAGGACACACAAATTTTACGTGGAAAACCCCCAAATAAATTAGGGTAAAAACCACGGACAAGGTAGAAGAATTTTACTATGAGGAAAAATAGGAATTACAAATATTCCTTTATTTATCAAGGAGAAATAATGAAAATTCTCTCTTGATAAAAGAAGAAATAACTCTCTCTATAACTCTCTATTTTATCTCACTTGCTCTTTGAGATTTTGGAATGATTTTGGGATGGATTTCTAGCTTGAACTAATGACCTATTTATACTAGTTTCAAGCCATGTGAACATAACAATTAAAGTCTAATTTTGGGTGTTAAAAATTAATTACCTAATTTTGAATTTAATTCATGTTGGGTGGCTACCTAACTTTGAATTTAATTAAGCCATGAATTTCAAATTCACACTTAACTAACCATTAATTTTTCAATACAAGGGACCTTTTACAATTACTTTCCATGATCAATCACGATTGTGGTACCGAGAAATAACGAATGGCTCAGAATTGCAATGCTATAATCAGCAGTATTTATCATGTTTACTTCCCTGCAGAATGTCGACCGTTGACTATCGTCATCCTGGCAGATATTTGTCACTCACATCAAATTTCAGCATTTATTAGGTTTGGGGGGAATCATTTTCTACCCTTACATTATTGACTTGGCAAACTTAGATTGCGAAAGAAATAGATAACAATAATTACAAGCAATCAACCAAATTAATATTGGGTTCAATTCTTCGTACATTGAACATTTCAAATTTGATACAACTTCAATGCATACTTTGCAAGTCATGGCAGCTTACATTGGTAAAACCCATTAATCTATCTGATAGTTTTAAATGCATAATTAGTATATAATTAATTTAACGTTAAAGTTGCCAAAGATGTGACAAACGGTTCATTTATGTACAATAATCTTATTATTTCAACAGGGTCAAGGTTTCAATCTGAGTAATCCTGTCAAGTACTTTCAACCAATCGGCAGGATTACTACTAAGGTGATTGCCATTCAGGTTTCAAGCTTCTCGATGTGACCCATTCCATAGCTGCAAGTGATGCCACTCCATTTGCAGCAATCTGATTTATCTTGTTCGGTACCCCATGATGAAAGATGACCATAATTGTGTGAGTGGTTTCCCAACTCACTTTGGGACCACCATTTATTGTTGTTTTTGACTTTGTGTGTGTGTGCATGTATAAAGAAAAGAAAAGAGTCATAGTGGTCAGACGAGTGGGTGAGTGAAAAACCAAAAAGAAAAAAAAAAGGGAGTGGAGAGAGTTTTGGCAATAGCTTCTGCCGAGACGAAAAAGAGAGAAAATAAGGTGAGGTTTGATCTTTGCAGCCTTGATCGGATGGTGATTTCTTACCCGATCGGGATGATTTTCTGATATGTGGTTCCCGGCTTCGAGCTCTTCAACTTGAACGGAGCTGATCGTTTAAAGGTTCCTCGATTTTGGTGAGATTGACACTTTTCTTTGTTGCTATTATTGATGATTTGATTCGTCATTTGAGTTGGTTATTATGTTGGTTATTATGTTGATTTGTTGTATACCTCTAGTTGAGCTAGAGATGAACCTGTTGATCCCATTATTACGATTATAGTGGAAGTTTGAAGTGGCTACGGTCTCGTGGTTTTTTCCATTTCGGGTTTTCCACGTAAAAATTGTTGGCTTTGATTTTGTGATTGTTTGTTTGGCTAATTAGGTATTTTGATATCATTGATTGGTTTGGTGATTGATTGATAAGTTTTGATTGCATGAAAAGGGAAAAAGATTAGGAATTGTGTTTGTGATTTTATTGCATTACCGGTGTTTTTCCCAACAAATTGTCTATCTGGTCGTGTTTGATCATTAGTATTGCTCTCTCTGCAGAGTTTCAGTGTCACCACCAATTTTATTAATTCCAGGGTTAATTTGACACATAACCAATCTATAGAATCTCATTACTATAATCAATACTATTACCAAAGGAACAGATGTTGAACTTGTCAGGTTTGATTCGCAACTTCTGCATAAGGACAAAGAAAGAACGTTTCATTTCTCACTTAATATACATCATAACAAACCTTTCCTCACAATTTCTAAACATGTTCAGTATACATATTACATAGTCTTGAGGAACTAAAGGATATTAATATTCATATCGCACTGTAGATCACAAGTTTGCAATCACAAACACTATTGATATGGACAAAACCTGCTAAAGCATACTGCAGATTTACAGCAAAATCAGATGCTGTTCTATTGGGAAATTTACATATATTTGACAACTAGTCCCAGCCGAAATGGCTCCTGGGTGTCATCCAGGAAACTTCATCAGTACAAGGACTATGATCACCACCAAGATTCAATTTTCCATGAGAATCCTCGGCCAAAGTAAACTGAAACCCAAGTTTTGGTTTCTTTGATGGAAGAATTGGAAGTGGTGCTTCACCTCTGAGAATCTTGGCAGCTTCCTTAACAGTTGGTCTTTCTTCATGATTCGGATGAACACAGCAAAGCCCCACAAGCAGCATTCTTCGCATCTCTGTGCCATTAAACTTGCCTTTCAGGTTTCTGTCAGCTGCTTCAATCAGTTTCCCTTGTTCCCAAAATCCCCATACCAAATCAACAAGCACAATTCCATCATCATCAACAGGCCTTTTACCTGTGGCGACCTCTAAGACCACAACACCAAAGCTGTAAACATCAGTTTTAACAGATGGAATGCCTGAATAAACATACTCAGGAGCAAGGTACCCCATTGTTCCAGCTGGTATAGTAGCTTCTCTCGTCAGACAACTGTGTTCATAAACTTCTGCCAAACCAAAATCTCCAAGTTTAGCATTAAATTGATCGTCAAGCAAAATATTGCAGGTCTTGACATCTCTGTGAATTATTTGTCGTTCGCATTCTTCGTGGAGATACGAAAGAGCAGAAGCAGCACCTAGAACAATACTCAATCTTTGTTTCCATGGCAGAAAACTTGAAGATTTTATGTTTCCGTGAAGGATACTGGCAAGGCTACCATTTGGCAAGTACTCATAAACTAACACGAGTTCCGATTCTTCACAGCACCATCCTTGAAGTTGAACCAAGTTATCATGCTTCAGACAACCAACAATGGTGGCAAACTCGGTTATAAAAGGATTTCGACAACAATCAATTTCTGCTTTGTTGAATCTCTTGACAGCAACCACTCCTGCATTTGGAACAGGAAGACTGCCTTTATAAACCGTAGCAGAAGCTCCTTCACCAATGATTCTATTTGGATGAAATCCCATCGTAGCTGCCTTTATCTCGATAATTGAGTATCTTGTTGGCCTTCCCTTGTATTCAAGTAATTGGCCTTCTTTCATACCTTTTCCAAAACCCCTCTTCTTCTTCATCGCAAAGAAAAAGATTACTGTCAGTACTATAAAAATTGACAGGACAAAAGCAGCCAAGCCTCCCAATCCGAGAGCTATTTCCGTCATTCTAGTTCTTTTCTCCTCGTAATCGACAGGCTCTCCAATTTCGTTCGCATCCTCAGGATAACACATGAAACACTCCCCTCCTTCACTTGCTTCAACATTTGCAGCGGGAGCAGACCAGTAAGTTCTAAATCTCCAATGATCAATGAGGTGAACAGCCGAACCTTGGCCGTTGGAAGCTGTGAAACCGACATGCATGAACTCTTTGAAATTGTCGGAAAGATCAACTCTGGCTTCAAGAATAGGATTTGGTGGTCGATCTTGAGAGTAACTAACCCAAACTTGAATCAATTTCGAATTATCCGAGTACTCGATCCAAGCAATGATCTGCTTTCCACTTTTAAGGTCAATCCCATTAGACAAAGCATCAACAGAAGTAAAAGAGACAACCGTGTTAACGTCAATTCCAATATGATCGCCACTTATATCAGAAAGAAAAGGATCGGACTTTGTATCAAATTCGATAGCAATGAAAGAATCTTGAGGGTTTAAAGCAGGCCCAGGAAGACCCATATAACCATTAGAAGGACAAAAGGATTCAGCATTGGAAGTTATCAAGAAAGCCATGCCATCACCAAAGGAACAATGAGGAGACTTGATAATGGAGAAAGAGAATCTGCAAGAGAATGATGCAGGATTACTTGTCGAGGAATCAAGAAAACGGACTGGATATAGATAGAGAGCTCTTCCAACACCTGAATATGAAGAAGGATCAGAAAACAAGAAAGAGGAAAAAGGTGGCGGAGCAGAGCAACCGTAATCTTGAGTAAGACTAATGGCTTTTTTGCTGAGGTGCGCATCTCCATAGAAAGTGATATTCTTGGCTCGCAAAGAAGCGAGGGAAAGTACTGAAAGGATAGCGAAATCAAAGAAGAAAAAGAAATGGACCCAGAAGAGAAAAAGAAGAACATAGATTTGCATTGCATGAACAAGAAAAAGAAGGAAACTTGGTCGACGGGTAGATCAAATTCTCGAAATGAAGAGCGGCTTAGAAGAGCTTTCTTGATTTTCTTGTTAATTTGATCCTGAACAGAGGAGGGTTTTGGTTAAGATTTCTTGGAAATGAGATGAACCCAGTTTCGGATTTCGTTCTTGAGTTGATGGCCGTTAATTTGGAGGGAAACCAAATGTTCGATTACCAGAGAAAAGATGGGCCTGGATCTGTCTCATTTTCCAAGCTTATGGTCTTAAAATCTCTAATCTTTATATATATAAAGATTCTTCATATTATCTATATACATACATGTATATATAGTATCAATCTTTATTCATTAATATTTTCAGCCAAATCACACTGAGATTATATCTAATTAGATAATTTGAAAGAAACGTAAATTATTAATGATGATTTATTATTAAAGTTGTTATAATGTATCATTTTGATTACCTCTTTTTTTTAATATTTTTATTATAATTCATAACTAAATTTTATTAATAAATTGAAATAATTAAAATACTAATGTTGTTTTAGTATAATGATTAATTATATAGTTAACTGAAATATAATAATATTAATGAAGTTGATAATTTTTTCAGAATCGGGGAAGTGAATTCTTAATAGCTACAAGTTTGGGATATTTTGAAAAATGTTTAAAATGAAGATTTAATATAGATTTAGTTTAGGCTGTAAAAAGATTTATTTTAAGTTTAATATAGATTTATGATAAAAAAAATATCATTTAAAAAGATTATTATTCTTATAAAATTTTCAAAATGAGTTAATATTGTTACAAAACATGAAATAAAATTTATGGTTTTAATATTTAGAGAATTGAACCATAAAAATCATGATTATTATAGAATTTCTATAAAAAAAAAAAGTGTGAAATCCGAATATTGATCCTGGAAATTTGGGTGTAATGGGGAGTTTAGGGGTGGTAGAGAGAAAAGGGAAAGGAAATTGAAAAGCAAAACGGTTAGTGATGTGGTGGGGTGTGATACAAATAGAATTGCCGAATTTTGACGTGTTAGAATGATGCTCTAATTTCTAAAAAAGTGTTGTATTGAGGATCCCCCTTATTATTATTATTATGAAAGAGATGGGATATACGGAGAGCCCTCAACCCAAAGACTCCCCATTCCCATTCTTCAAACCCATCTCCCATAAGTCATCACTATATCCTTTCTGATTTCTGAACAAAAGAAACAGCTCTAAGAAAGGCTTCAACTATGAGTCTCTATGTAAACTCGGAATCTGCAATGAGCTATTAATGAACGTATCAAAATTTTATTATTGGACTATGTTCATTTCCTCTTTTTTCTTTTTCTTTTTCCGCTCTTCGTGTACATGGTGTATGTTAATCTTGTCAACCAGAACAATTAAAATTAATTAATTACAATTAACAAGGCATAATATGAGTAGTTTTAGTTTGGTAACACATAATCACCCCATCATTATCATCCTTGATTCCATCTCTCAACACCTTAACCAAATCAACGCACATCTTCCTCACCTTCCCATCACCCCCCTCGCTTTGCATTACCAGCAAAACCTTCGTCAACCCTTTACTCTTCACCACCTTCTCTTTCACCCTCTCGTCCTTGTACCCACAACACAGGCTCCACAACACCTTCACTCCGTCCTCCGTCGCCGTTTTCGACACTTTCATTAATTTATCCGTCACGTGACCCGAGCAATTCGGGTGCTCGCTTATTGCGAACCTTCCGTCTGCGCAAGTGGCGACAATGGACAATAGCTTGAGAGACTTTTCGATGACCGGGACGGTGCCATTTTGGCTGGAGAGTGTTTGGGATATAATTCCTGCAAGGCCGAGCTGGACGAGCTGCGTCTTGAGTGGACGAACTAAGGCTATGGATATCAGCAGGGATAAAACGGCGTCGTTGAGGGGATTGTTTGGTGTTTTGAGGTGGTCCAGGAGGACTGGAACTAGGTGTTGTGTTTGTTGGTGGTGATGGTGGTCGTTGAATGAAATGGACCCTCGAACTACTCTAATGGCTTCGATTTGTGATGTTAGATGTCCGTTTCTAATGACGGAAATAAACGGAGATAAAGAATTTTGGTCGAGTAATTCTCTAAGCTTCTTACTTTGAACTAAAATCAAATCCAAAACCCTAATTATCAACTCCAACACCTTAACATCTTCTCCGGCATATTTGCTAAAAGCACCAATAATTGACTCTAGAAAACAATCAAAATCCGCAAAGAATCTTTTATGCTCATCAGAGAAATTCAATGAGTCGACAATCTTGACAAGAGACTCAAACCTTTCATCCCTGATCTCCTCGATCCACACCCTTACTTGCTTCTCCGACAGAGCAGGTACGGCCGGAGAAGGAGGAGCGGAAATCCAGAGGTTGATAAGGCGGTGAAGAGTAAGATTGGGGATTAAATCTTTGCAGGAGAGGACTTGCATGGTGGCGGGACAGGTATCATGGCCAGAGTCGAGCCAGGGCTGGATGCTGGAGCGGTCGTAAGTGACGCCGGTGCAGAGGCTTACAGGAGACCTCATAACGTCGAGAGAAATCGGACACTTGAATAAATTTGGAACTGTTATGCAGAGCTCCTTTTTCCCCATATTATTTCAGAGAGGAGGAGAGAGAGGGAGACGAGTGTTTTGTGAGAGGAGGAGAGAGGGAGAAAGGAGGATTTTGTAATGAATTGAGTCAAAGGAAGGTGACGTCGTTTTGAATTTGTCCATGGTGGAATTTAAGGCTTTGGAAATTAGCGAGTCAAGCTGAGTTTAATTTAAGTTGGACTCGATTTGATTTTTATAATAATAAATACCATCTCATGTCGTTAAACAATTTAAAATTATAATTATAATATAGTGAGTTGGGATAATTTATCAACAATTTTAACTCATCTGATTGATTAATTCCATTTGATGAAAAAAACAATCAAGTAACTGTAATTTCAGTTCCAATACGATTTAAGAGCATTCATCATCTTGTTTCTAACATCGTCCGATGTTCTCTATGTTAAAAAAAAAGGACGAGAAGAAAAGGAATCTTTATCAACTAAATTATCTTGTTTGTATGTGTGTTCCTGCGTACATGCATATATAGATGTATATATTTGTGTGTATTTTCAGATGAATATTAAATTAAATAATAAGTGGAATCGAATAGCATCCAAACGTGGAACATGGGAAGTACGGGTGGATTTCTGTCTACTAGCTGCTTACCTTTTTAAAATCCTAACACGTAAACTAGGTTTTTTTTATCTATATATAGACATGCCTACATCATTATCTTCCCCAATCCAAAACGACACCGCATTTTTTATCCTTATATTTTTAATCAATAAATGACTAAATCAGGTTATTATTCATTTTCAAAGATTTTATCGGATTGCTCTGAATTTCTATTTATTCAATAAATATCGCATTTTTAATTCATTAAAATTTATAATGATGGATAAAAAAAAAATCCCAATAGAATATTATTATTCACAATATTAATTTGAACGCTTGCTAGTAGGACTTGTCCATACGAATAATGTGTTGGTATAATACATGGACAACGACAAAATCATGAAACTAACGATTATAACTAATAAATTATATTATTTAATTAAATAATATTATTTTTCTTCCTAAAAAATGGTGAATTGAAAATTATTTTTAAAATACTTTTATTAAATTAGATTTAACTGTGAAATTCTTAATTACTATATATTATATAAAAAAAAATAAGATTAGAAGTATTATTAATATGAGATGAAATAATAATAATAATAAAATAGAAAGCGTCGGACGTGTTTGAAATGGTGAACACGGATTTGTTGACTTTATGATAAAAAATTGTTGACTTTAGTAACGGCTCCTTTCGCACCACCAGCACTAATTTTCTGGTGCTCATTTCCTTGGGGTTATTGCGCGATTAATCAGTAACTAATTATCTGTTAATAAACAATGGTTATTTCCTAAGATTCTTCCCTCGATTTTACCCAGAAACTTCCGGTAGGTTAGGTTTACCTTAACCACATAATATAATAGTATTTAATTATATAATAATACGTATCAATTCATCTAATTGATTTAACAAAAAGTTGAAATAAATATATAATATATAAATATTATTTTTAAAACTAAACATATGCTAAAAAATATTAATATATGAAATTTTATAGTAAATATTAATCTCTGTGCATTTATGTATGAAAGAAAAGCAATTATTAGAAAAGTAATATAATTAGATCCTTAAATAATCAAAGTCAACTCATGAGCTGGACATGTGAGCTGGTTAGTCATAGAAGGGAGCTGGTCAGCCGGCCATTTGGTCCCCCTATACATTTTGCCTTTATAGTTTCTTAAAAACAAGCTATTATTTTATTTGTTTATTTACCAATATAGTTTTATAAATTTTAATATAAAAAATTAAGATAAAAAATTGATTAATTTTCTAATTATATATATAATATTATATGAGATTGAATGAATTATTTAATTTTACTAAAATTTAGTAAAACTTTATAAACATAAATAATTTATTTAATTATTAGTAATTAAATCACTCTAATTAATTATTAAATGAAGTATATGATAAAAACCGATGAAGATTCGAGTCAAACCTGATGACGTGTGCCACAGGAGCACAAAAGAGTCGTATATTTTTACCAAATTAAATGGGCTTTGAGGATTAAAATGTTCAATTAAACTATTAATTGGTTTAGGAGAAGTGGGTGCCGACAATTAACCACTAAAATTTTTTAAATTATTTGTTTTCATTTTTTTTTTATTTTGGCAAGTTAATTATATTTTATATTAAGATTTGGTAACCTTTAAACATGATATTACCGTTGCAATTGTGTATCCTCCTATTAATTATTTAATTTATTATTTAATATAGTTTATTATAATAAAAAAAATTATAAGATATTTTTTATTTACCTAATTATAATAAAATTGATATATTTATCTTCTTAATAACTGATTTTGACTCGTTAATGATAAATATAATGTTATCTTAAAATATGTTAGGATGAAATTTTAAATTTTCATTTAGAAGGTTGTGTTGATTTATATATATAATAAATTTTAAATTAATTTAAACATAATTTTAAATCTTAATCATATTAAAAAAATTGAATCAAATATAATATAATTTTAATATTGATAATTTAATACTATTGATTTAACATAATTATCTTATACATTATATATATTAATATCATATATATATATATATATATATATATATATATATATATATATATATA